>JYFJ02002722.1:0-52030 GCA_000934665.2 Catajapyx aquilonaris
GAGACTTGGGGATCTACCTGAAAGTCGGCATACTTTTCCAACAATTCCTCTTCTGAAGTGCCATAGAGCATTTCCCTGAACCGCATCATATGGCATCGCCTGGACATCACGTGGGCATGGCATCACCTTGGGTCACCAATGACATGACCGTTTGTTGCACCGAAACCCGCGTTGCAGGAGGAGTAAGAAGGAAATCAGTCTTGGCGCATTCAAATCTGCCGCGCAAAGACATAATAATTATTATTATGTTTTATTATTATGGTCAATATGCTGCCCATAATAGCGGGCTAAATGGTTGCTGTTAAAATTATAAGTATGTGCAACGCGCGCCATCGCAAAACCCGCATTTTGTCCTTTTTTATTTGCAGCCACCTGGCGGCATTTTGCCGAAGCTCTTGGATTCGGCATCGGCTCGCCATCCTATGTGGATAATGAAATTATGCCTTGTGCACTACTTCGTCCGCCATATTGGAAGCAGTGTCGCCACCTGCTGGCCACCCCGTGCTTCAATCTCAGTTAGTAGTTTATTTAAACTACATATTTAATTACGCCACAAACTAGCCGGGTATTTACAAAACGGTTGTGCAAAACTGGGACGATAAACCAACAAGTTTAGCCAGGTGAAATGTGGTGAAATCTTGGCGCAATTTCTACCAGCGTTACTGCTACTATCCGGCCGTTCTGAAGCATTGGGCGGCATGGCACTGGGCGTATTTCCAAGCGTGAGTGGTGGTGTTGGCAGTGACGTCATCGGAAGCCGGGCGCATGCGCCGGTGTCTCCGCCTGGTGGAGAGAGGCTGAACTAGGATCCGGGATAGTTCTCTTTCCTTTCCGCTTTCGTCGGCCGTGAGTCACACGGGAATCGCTTGAGCTTCGGCCTGAAGGACAGAGGAATCCATCGGAATCCAAGATGGTAAGTCCCATCGGATGCTCGCCCACGGGCCGGAAAGGGCCAGGGGTCAATCCCGCCCGTTCCATTCCGACCCGGAACGCAAGGGATGCACGCTTTTGGAGATAGAATGTTTTTGAGGGGAGGGAGGGAGGGGGCGGAGTGGGACGTGGAACATGCCACTTTTAAAAGCGGGGTTTGGACGAAACTAGGACATGGGGGCCAGCACGGGGGCGGCCCCGGGGCGGGGATGGCGGGGGAAGGATTGGGGTTAATGATTGGAATGGTGGGTTGGGCAAGTACAGTGTAATTACTGCAATAATTGAGCAGACGTATGGAACAATTATTGCGATGTACGGAAGAATGCATTTTTACTGCATAAAGCGCACACGGGACGAACCTTGGCCGCAGTTGTAATCGGCACAATAGCGTGGAATACAACTCAGACACTTTGGCATAGAAATTGAACTAATGATGATGATGCGAAATTTGAGTGGTCCTGATGTAGATTCAAAGATAGATTCTCAGCAGAAATGGCCATTACAACAAATTCAAATTTTGAGGTTTGCGCCATATGGATGAACTAGTAGCTGTACTTGATGTATTTTTTAAATATTTTAAAAGACTCTCGGCAGCATTTTAACATTTTAATCATAGCTTGAAAGATTGCACGATGTCTCGGAAGTGCAGCGTTGAAAGCGTTGTTTTTCATTTACTAGGTCGGGTAGCATCTGGTTTGTTGCAGGTGCATTTAAAGGATTACCGAGGCCACTTTCGTGTTTTGTAATGGACTGGGGAATTATTTTCCAAGAGGCCATTTAGGGCAATTGGTTATGACGCATGATTGCACCAGATTGCCCAAGTATGTGTACACACAGTATAGTACTCTAGTTAAGAACAACAGGTCAACCCCAAAATGTTACATGAAACATGCGAAAAGTTTGCTTATAATTCGCAATGCACTGCTGGCATTTTCTGATCGCATGGGGCCATATGTTTTTCCATTTCCGACTGTTCGTTTTACCTGCTGGAAGGTGGCTTTTTACTGAGTCATGATTAAATATCTTGCCCTGTGTTTTCAGGTGAACTTCACAGTAGACGAGATCCGGTCCATGATGGACAAGAAGAAGAATATCCGGAACATGTCCGTGATAGCCCATGTGGATCATGGGAAGTCCACCCTTACGGACTCCCTTGTATCCAAAGCTGGTATCATAGCCAGTGCTAAAGCAGGGGAAACCCGCTTTACGGACACCCGGAAAGATGAACAGGAGAGGTGCATTACCATCAAGTCCACTGCTATCTCCATGTACTTTGAGCTTGAAGAGAAGGATGTTGCTTTCATTACCAACGCAGATCAGCGCGAGAAGGACTGTAATGGCTTTCTCATCAACCTTATCGACTCACCAGGCCACGTTGATTTTTCCAGCGAGGTTACTGCTGCTTTGCGTGTTACTGACGGAGCCCTGGTTGTTGTCGACTGTGTTTCTGGTAAGTGTTTAGTATTACAAATAAAAAATATATGCGAACTAGAACTTGAGGTATAAGAATATAGCCAAACGACCGAAGTACTAGCTAAATACCTTAAGTAATTGGCGAACTACTGTCATGGGTGAAAATACCAATGTGTTCACTGGTGGCCAGGAGTGCTTGTTTTACTACCAAAAGGAAAGGGGATGAAAATGATTGCTAATAAGTTCCTACCACCAGGCTTAAAGGGGATAAAGGGAAAATTCAAGGACATGCCACATTTAGGGAGCTTGTGGTTATGTCATGGCATCTTTGCCTCCATGTGTCCATATCATTTGCCACTTTGGCCTAGAAAAGCTATCTTGAAATATTTAATTAAGTGATTACAGTATGTGATATGCCTGCATGGACGCCAGATAACATTTCGTGTGGTGGTGTAACATTGGGGCTTGATTGGCATTCTGAGTATTGATTTCTTTATCGGCTTCAATGGAAACATTTTATGAGTGTAAATTTGGGTTGTTGTTTTTTTCTACCCTGACTTTAGGTTAATTGGATTACTGCTTGTCATTGTGTGCTCACGACAACAGCGTCATTAGAACCTGTTCTTCAAAGGGGGCTCTTTCGATATCTGTCCATTGGATATACAGTTGGCACATGTGAATGTTGCGTAACCATTAATAGTAACAGAAATCTAAAGTACTGCTAAATTTTTTCATTGCAATATTTTCAAACTCAACTGCAACCACCTTTACATGTGGATGCCATCTTTTAGGTAAAATTGTGCATCTCCAAGTATTGTGCATCGTCCTTAGCAATTGTACACCTTACGTGATAGAATTGTCTGATCCATATGTAAGATTTTCTGGTGTCCCATGTTCTGTTTTCCAACCCAAGTACATGCAAATTGCCATCCTGAAGTCATACTTGAGCAATGTGCACGCCTTTTGACTTGTGTAGATGAACAGCCTTTGTCTGCAGGTTAATACACCTCACCCCAAATAAACTTGTTCCCTTTTTCCAGGTGTGTGTGTCCAGACGGAGACTGTTTTGCGCCAGGCTATTGCTGAGCGTATCAAGCCTGTTCTTTTCATGAACAAGATGGACCGTGCTCTTCTTGAGCTTCAACTGGGACAGGAGGACTTGTTCCAGACCTTCCAGCGTATCGTGGAAAATGTCAACGTCATCATTGCCACTTACAGCGACGATTCTGGCCCCATGGGGGAGGTTCGTGTGGACCCATCCAAAGGCAGCGTTGGGTTTGGATCTGGCTTGCACGGCTGGGCCTTCACCCTGAAGCAGTTCTCTGAGATGTACGCTGAAAAGTTCAAGATTGACTTGCACAAGCTTATGGGACGCCTGTGGGGTGATTCCTTCTTCAATTCTAAGACCAAGAAGTGGGCCAAGCAGAAGGATGATGACAATAAGCGTTCTTTCGTTATGTACATCCTGGACCCCATCTACAAGGTACTTGACATTTCATCTGCATGACCAGTTCCGGGAATATTTTGGAATTGCTGGACTGAGAAAATGCCCCCATATTGACCTTAATATAAATTTGCTGCATGTCCAGTATATTGCGCTTAAATATTGGATTTGATGCATAGAAATCACCAATTAGGGAAACTATTGGCATAAATAAATGATGGTTCCACTGATGAAAAACCACGGACCTGTACAGACATGTTGCATGTTGATCACACCCTTTCTGAGGAACTGGAATGCCTGGTTTTGCTGTACCTGATAGGGGAGTGCTGCCAAGAATATCATAATTTTAACTCTTGTCCCTTTTCTGCAGATATTTGACGTCATCATGAACTACAAGAAGGAGGAGACCGCCAGCCTGCTGAAGAAGCTGAACATCGAGCTGAAGGCTGAGGACAAGGACAAGGATGGCAAGGCGCTCATGAAGGTGGTCATGCGCACATGGCTGCCTGCTGGAGAGGCCCTGCTTCAGATGATTGCCATTCATCTTCCATCACCTGTCACTGCACAAAAGTACCGTATGGAGCTCCTGTATGAAGGCCCTCATGATGACGAGGCTGCCCTGGGTATCAAGAACTGCGATACGTCTGCTCCCTTGATGATGTACATCTCCAAAATGGTGCCAACCACTGACAAGGGCCGATTCTATGCTTTTGGCCGTGTCTTTTCCGGGAAGGTTGCCACTGGCATGAAGGCCCGCATCATGGGACCCAACTACACTCCAGGCAAGAAGGAAGACCTGTACGAGAAGGCCATCCAGCGTACCATCTTGATGATGGGGCGTTACGTTGAGGCCATTGAGGATGTCCCATGCGGTAACATCTGTGGACTTGTGGGTGTCGACCAGTTCTTGGTGAAGACTGGCACCATCTCGACATTCAAAGATGCCCATAACCTGCGCGTCATGAAGTTCAGCGTGTCGCCTGTCGTGCGTGTTGCAGTGGAGCCCAAGAACCCTGCCGATCTGCCCAAGCTGGTGGAGGGCCTGAAGCGTCTGGCCAAGTCTGACCCTATGGTGCAGTGCATCATAGAGGAGTCTGGAGAGCACATCGTTGCAGGAGCAGGAGAGCTGCATCTTGAGATTTGCCTGAAGGTTAGCCTCATTCATCTCTAATCTCAAGTTTTTCGGCTCAATGTTGGGTTCAAGTTTTGCAGTTTTCCCCATGATGAAAAAACACGGACCTGTACTGAACATGTCATGTCGATTTAACCCACTGAGGGAACTGCACATTTTCTGCCAATGTGTCGTTACTTTCTGAAACTTGGAATAACTTGCATATCCAAGAAGTTCGCAGCTAGGTGCTGTTAACCTAAACCATTTGAATTAATTACAATGTTAATTTCACATTGTTTAATTTGTTTGGACAGCTCGAAAAAATGTTTGTTGACCATATGTTGCAACTACTAAGTTTTTATGGTACATGAATCTGTGTCATTGATTTTTAATCAAGTGTTTTCATAACTTGTAGGATTTGGAGGAGGATCATGCTTGCATTCCCCTGAAGAAGACGGACCCTGTGGTGTCCTACCGTGAGACTGTGTCTGCAGAGTCTGACATCACCTGCCTGTCCAAGTCGCCCAACAAGCACAACCGACTCTACATGCGTGCTGTCCCTATGCCCGATGGGCTAGCTGAGGATATCGACAGGGGTGATGTGAATGCTCGTGATGACTTCAAGGTTCGTGCCCGCTACTTGGGTGAGAAGTATCAGTACGACATAACCGAGGCCCGTAAGATTTGGACCTTTGGCCCCGATGGAATGGGCCCCAACATTTTGGTGGACTGCACTAAGGGAGTCCAGTACCTCAATGAGATCAAGGACTCTGTCGTAGCTGGGTTCCAGTGGGCCGTTAAGGAAGGTGTCTTGTCTGAGGAGAACATGCGAGGAATCCGTTTCAACATCCACGACGTCACCCTGCATGCTGATGCCATCCATCGCGGAGGCGGACAGATCATTCCTACTACTCGCCGTTGCTTGTATGCTTGCGTGCTCACAGCACAGCCACGTCTCATGGAGCCCGTGTACCTCTGCGAGATTCAGGTTTGTCTACTGATATTCACACTTCGTTACCCAGGAGTTTTAATTACTACAATGGCTTGGGTAGCTGTAATTTCTAGGAAGGCATGCTGCAATGACAGAATTTAACTGTTACAAATTAAAGTTGAGTGAGCTCTAATTGGATGATTAATTGGAAATTGCGGAATTAGTGAAACATTTTTCTCAAGGAAAAAATGTTTGGGGACATTTGGATTTTTGTAGACGGCAAAGGACGTGATTCTTATTTGTGCACAATATTTCTTTCAGTGCCCTGAGACAGCTGTTGGAGGTATCTATGGAGTGTTGAACCGTCGTCGTGGACACGTATTCGAGGAGATGCAGGTTGCTGGCACACCCATGTTCGTGGTCAAAGCCTTCCTGCCTGTAAATGAGTCCTTCGGTAAGATTTGCAACCTGTTTTTCTTCAGCCATGTCACTGATTATGGACAATTAAATCCTAACCAATGCGTGTCATCTCTTCACAGGCTTCACTGCTGACCTTCGCAGCAATACAGGTGGCCAGGCTTTCCCCCAGTGTGTGTTTGACCACTGGCAGATCCTCCCAGGAGACCCATCAGAGCCCGGCACTCGTCCCTTTGGCGTGGTACAGGACACCCGCAAGCGCAAGGGGCTCAAGGAGGGGCTGCCAGACCTCAACCAGTATCTTGACAAGCTCTAATTGTTACGTCCCAGGCAAGAAGCAAGGGAGGAATAAGGGGAGATTCCAGGGGGGTTATTGGGGGAAGGAGGAGGAGGAGGGGCCGATGGGGGCGGAAGGGCATACTTCATTATTTTATTTGCCACGCTTTACAGTTCAGATCAGGATTCAAAAAAGGCCCTTTTTATTATTGTTTACTTTGGGTGATGATGTTTATTGGTTGTGCGCCTGCTCAAGTCCCTTTGATTTCCTGGACTTTTCTCTACGAATGCTCTGCCCACCCCCTACCGAGTGGTGGCTTCCGAAGAAAAAAGAATTGCCCCCACGCAACGTAATGATTGAGAATGATGAAAATAAAAAGCGAAGATATGAGGAACAATAGTCGTCGTCTCTTGCCCCCCTTACAGCCATTTACAGGAGTCGCAACATCAAAAGAAGGCACAGCTGGCCCCGTGTCTACATTGGTGTGGCATGTTGTACTACGTTCAAGTGGGGGCGGGCTGGGCAGTGTTGCCAACAAGTTCCGGGTGACGTCACGAGTCAAAATGGCCGCTGGATGTCGCCCATTTCGAATTGCATTAATCGCAATATTCCAACCCGTATTTAAATCCGGTTGATTACGTGACCTCCATAATTGCGATGATTAATGACTCGGGCGGATGGTACGTTAATTATAAACTGATGTGAGGCAGTGGATGGACCTTGACAGGTCCGAAGGTCAATGGGCGTGGGAGAGGAGAGAGGGGAATCCTAGGGGAGGCAGGGAGGGAGGGGGAGGGGAGGGAAAAAAGAGAACGCAAAATAGAACGAACCTGGCTCGGGGACACTCTTTTCCTTCGGCTTTTGTATGTGTTGTGGTTGAGGTGGGCAGAGGAGGGCAGCCCAGACCCAGAGGGAGATGGCCTCCCTTCGCGAAGGGGTGTGGAACAGCCTCCCGAGCGTGATCCTGGTTGAGATCCTGTCGTACCTGACCCACCAGGACAGGATCAGGGCCAGCTCCGTCTGCAAGCAGTGGCGCAGCTGCCTGTTCCACCCTTGCTTCTGGTCTAAGGTCAGGTGGAGGGTCACCAGGGAAGGGGAAGGGCTGCCCAGGGCGAGGTACCTGGCCAGGGTGGCTGCCAGCAAGGTCAGGAGCGCGGTCATTGAGGTGGACACCACCAGTCCGGAATGCGTGGACCAGATGAGGGACGTGCTCAGCAGGCTGGGGGACAACACGCAGCTGCGGAGCCTGGCCATCAAGCCAAGCCACTGCAGGGTCGAGTGGCCTGGCCGCGTGGAGGTGGAGCAGGCCACGTTCATCAAAAGGTGGGTTGAAGCCCCATTAACGCAGGTCGTACAATGTACAGAAGCATACCTCAGTAGTTCGCAGCACGTTCAGTTCCAAAAAAATGTATGCGGTAAAGCAATTCCTTGTTACAAGTTCCCTACAGGTTATGCGCCAGTATGGCTTTTATATTGGCGCAGGGAATTTATGGTGTGGTCGCCGTAGCTCTGACACAGTATGACTTTTATGCCGGCAATTCTTCATGAAAGGGATTAATAATAATAATAATAATAATAATAATAATAATAATAATAATGGATACCCCGTGATAGGCCCCTTGGGCCTCGTAGGGGATCATCTTTTGAAAACCCGACTTTAATCATTTGCCTGTAATGTGATGGATTTTGATAGTGGGAGGAAACGGGAGAACCTCGAGAAAACCCACACGAACACGGAGAGAACCCATCGAAACTCTATCCACATAAGTATCTTCCGTCCGACCCGGGGATCGAACTCGGGACCTTAGAGGTGGAAGGCTGCGGCGCTAACCACTCCGCCACCGTGTCACCCTGAAAGGGATAAATACTGACTTGTACTCTTCAATTTTTCTTTTAGCATGATTTGTGCCGTCCCAAGGAGAAACACCCTAACAGCAAAATTAGCATGCCCTGCACTAAAATCCCCCCTGTAGGGTGTTTCTCCTTGGGACAGCAGATTTTTGGCCTGCTGTTTCATGAGTTTCCTCCGTTGGGTGATATTATTGGAGGGTGTAGTTGTAGGGAAACTGCTTCGATTAAGAGGAAGCATTTCAGGTTGATCCCTCCATCTCAGTTGGAGAAGGAAAGGTGGTGAAGCCTGTGGTAAACATAAGCAGTATGACATCTCATGTTGGTTGATCAACAATTTTTTGTGCCTCCTCACATGCTCAGATAACAGCAGATAGCTTGAGGAGCATTGAGGATCGAGGGGATATTTGCAGTGTCTAATAATAGCATGCTGAAGTGCAAAATGTCATGAGTTATATTATGAGTTGGGCTTTGGAGTGACAGGAAGGGTGCAATATATTTTGAAAGCGGAATACAAAGCACAAGCTGATGTTGCATTTTGTGCATAAAAATTTGTTGTATCCTTTAGTCATCTTTGTTACTGCTTGTAATAATTTGGTCTGAAATTCATCTGTTGAAATTGCATTGAAAAGGTTTTCTTTTGTCTCCTACAAGCTGAATAATTTCTCTTATCATTTTATTCCCCTTTCAGCCATAGACCCTATGATTATCTCCAATGTTATGCGAAAGACCTTGCTTAGAAGGTGAAGATCACATGTTTGGCAGTATTCCATGAAGGGCCTGTAACCTCTCTAGTGAAACAGGGCTCATTATAAGGATGGGCGTGAAAGCCTTTGTATGCTAAGATTATTTTAATATTTGCAATCATATTGTAATTCAGGGACACATCATTAGTTGCAAAACGTATCAGTTATTAGGGAATGGTAGATGCGTTTTCTTACAATGAGTGTGCCAATTTGCTGGTCGGGTAATTTTGTGC
The DNA here is from genome assembly GCA_000934665.2 of Catajapyx aquilonaris. Taxonomy (NCBI): domain Eukaryota; kingdom Metazoa; phylum Arthropoda; class Diplura; order Dicellurata; family Japygidae; genus Catajapyx; species Catajapyx aquilonaris. The sequence continues at coordinate 9,351 of JYFJ02002722.1, forward strand.
AAACTTCAGATTTAGGATTTAGAACATATAGAACATAATCTTTATATTCCAGGCAGTGCCAGATACATATGGTTTCATGCAAGCTTAACCAGCAGGTACATATTTGTTAGCTTACAAACACGCCAAGTAAATTTGTGTGACTTTGCGTATGCAAAGAAAAAGTAAGAGCAGTTCCCTCCCGTCGTCTTTGCAGCATGATGGAGGCTTTGGAAGTCATACTATGTAACTGCTCAAAGCTACGTGCCATCAGCTTTGGCTGCATGGAGGAAATCCTGGTTCGTTCAGAATCCCTCCTGAGCCTGCTGGAGCAGAACCAAGGGGGCAACCTGGAGCAGCTGCATTTGGCATCAGTCAAGGATGACCCAGACAGCTACTTCCTGGTCGACATCCCCCTGCAGACCTTCCACACCCTCCGGTACCTCAGGGGACTCAGCCTGGACAATGACTATGTGACCAACGACCTCCTGCAAGTGTTCAGCCAACATTCCCGCACACCCTTGCGCAGACTCAACATCCTGGTGCATGGGATCGATGAGGGCTATCCTGGGACCAGTGACACCTGCTGGGCACAGTTCACACAGTTTAAGTATGTAGTCTCCGTCTGGCTTACTCAAAGATATTCTTGATTTGGGGCACCTTCTGAAGTGGGGGAGACCTGTCTATCTCGTAGAGTCGGGATGAGAATTCAAGATGATCTAACAATTGTTTTTAAAATCATTCTTTCCACCTAGCCCCGAGTGTGAAGTCCGCTTGACCCTGCTCCACTCCTATGATGCCATAGAAGTCCTGCACAGCCACATCCTCCGCCCCAGCATGCCCTTGACTCACTTCCGCGCATACTTCTGTGAGCAGCTCAACATCCAGTCCCTGCACCAGATCTCCAGCTGGTATGCCTCCACCCTGAGGTCCTTTGTCACTGTGGACTCTCTCAGGTCCCCCAATCGATGCAAGCTCATCTTGTTCCTGCAGCAGTTCATAGAGACACCTGATCCACTTGTCATGTTGGCCTGGAGCTGCAAGAAGCTCAGAGAGTTGATTTTCATTGGTGAGTCAGTTCCTGTGATTTTCATGAAGGTCGTCAAGTCCTTTGTGCTACAGAATTATACAATCCGTGCCGTCATGTCCTCTTCCAGGGTATGAGCACTTTGATCAAGACCTGATAGCAATTGCTCGGTTGCGAGGCCCGCAATTATCCAAGTTGGAGATGTGTGACAGGGACATTGTGTTTGGAGTGGCTCCACAATCCAGGGGACCAGATTATGTTGTGCAGGTGAGAACGAGTTACATGTCTTTCATAACATAGGTCAAAGCATTTTTTGTGTACATGGGAATTATCATATTTTCCTGATTGCTTATGTCACAAAAGTATATACAGTAGCTATCATTCACCTAAAACTTTGGGAATTTCCAGGAACAATAAAAAGTGTTTTTTTGTTGTTGATCTGTGTAATATTAGGTTAGTGTAATGATTGGCATTATTTGCATATGGGAGCTTTATTATAATCAGTTTTGGAAGTCTAGCAACTGATTCTTCTGGTTTGAAAAAAAAAATGGCTTCAAATCATTTTATGCTTGACAGGAGGTGTCAAATGCCTTGGAGCGTCCCTGGAAACCTATCCCTGCCGAGAAGCTGCCTGATGTGATTCGCAACCCATCAAAGGGGGATTCAGACAGCTACTTCCTTCCAACCGTACTGGCTGATCAGGAATTCTAAGCAGATGCGGGAGGACCCATATGTTACCTGTTTTCGTCTACACCTTCATTATCAGGTTTTTTTCCTCCTCCCCTTGATTTATATGTTTCCCTTGACCCATATTTACTACCTTCTTAGCTCCCTTTATATTCACTTGAAAGACCTCTCTCATTTTTATTATGTGGTTCAAAGATCATGATGTATTTTATGAGGTCACTTGTTTACTGGTTTTTTTGTAACTTTTTTTTTTTTTTTTTGCTTCCTGTATTCAAACCAACTTTTAACTTGCATACCCCCATAGAAGGGGAACAATGAAGAAAAGATTATAGTGGGAATACAGATGCTGTAGTAGCATCGCAAAGAGAAACACACACCAAACAAAACGAAACACAACACTTGGGGGTTCCATAAGAGGTTTATTTTTGTACGCAATCTTTCCCCCCAAGAAAGTAAGGTTTCATCGAGAGTATGCAAACTCCGAGTTGCAACACTTTAAAGAACTGAACATTCACAGGCGTTGAGAGTTTTTTTGTCGAACATTCTGTACTCTACAGTATTAAGAACAAGTGAGTCTTTCTTCCATAAGTCAGAAAATGACGCCTGTTTTTAGCTAATAGCAAGGAGCACAAAAGAAAGAAATGTGGATAAGTATAATTTGCTTGGTTAATTTTTATTCCCCCTTTAAAAAAATAAAAACCAGCGTTGTGAAGTCAAAAGATGAGGTCATCTCGGGAGTGCTGTGATAACAATATGAAGCCAACAGTGGCAAATGTACAGCAAACAAACGTGCAATTCTAGGTAGCAATGAATCAACAAGCGTGTTTTTAGTCTTGTATAGTCGTTTACAAACAAAAAGTTGGTACACACCAATGAGGGAGGTCCCGATTGATTAATAACTTTTTGGTCCAAGTGAGAACTGAGCGGTACCTGATTCAAAATAAGAACAAGCAGTGCGTTGCAAAGCAAAGGAGAGGCATTAATATGGTTTTGTTAATTTTGTTATTGTTGCTTGCACTTCGTTAGGAGGTTGGAATCATGAAAAACCAAGTGTTCCTATGAAAAAGTTTGGGGTGGGCAACGTGCTTTGTACAGAGAGAGCAGACGCTTTATATTTTTGTTAGAAATGGTTCATTCCGGAATGAGAAGGTAGCAGAAAACGCGCGTCTCTCCCTGTGTTGTCTCCCTTTTAATTTTTTTAGAAATGAAAAGACCAATACTTGTTTGCATGGATTTAAGAGCCAAACCCTCACTTTTTCACAAAGCCTCGTTTAAGAACTGAATAAAGCACAAACTAGAGAAATTTCCAACACGAGTCATTGCTAGGGAGCGGAGAAGAACAAAGATACGAGCTCTGATGCACCCAACTTACAAAGATGCAAAAGGTAGAATTTCTTGCAAAGGGCACATTTTTCGCCTGATTGTGCATTTTAAACCTCTGCGGAGTGCATGCAGCTGGAAGGAAAAGACTGATAAAACGAGCAATTATTACCCAAGGTGACGTTGGAAGTGATCAGTAAAAGGCATGTAGATTTCGTGCAGGGTGAGTTAATTAGGTTCGAAAGCATTAATGGGAAATTTTGGGGACAATTTGACGTGGATAATTTTTGCAATAATGGCATGTTGTGCACTGATTTCCAATGCCCGGTACTTAATATTGCACACTGAGGAAAGTTGGGTTTATGTAATGGCAGCTAAGGGTTCACTTTTGTGCAAACTGGATAATTCCTTCACTGAAGTTTGCATCATTGTGAAATTTGGCAATAGGAAAGTCAGTGGCCATTACGTATGCCCTTTGATATGGATAAGAGAGAGAGAAGGCTAGTGCTCACCTGCCAAGGGATGTAAAGGTAATAAAAAGAATTGGGAGTCTGTTGCTTACCATTCCACCAATGTCTACGGGTAACACTGTATAGAGGAAAAGAACGTTGGGAAGCCAAGAAGATTTACGTAACCTCCCAGAGCTCAAACAAGTTTAAACGAATGGCTCTTGTAACAACCTGTGAGTGTGTATTATGAGTGCGTGTGAGAGAGAGCAAGTAGAGAGCAAGAGATCTATACATATGTATAATACAACAATCCCCCTCTCCCCTCTTCAAAGGAAGTAAGATGGGAGTCACTCAAAAGCGCTCTGAATCATTAAGAAAATAATAATAATAAATAAGATATAAAAACCTACCTGAAGACTGCCTAAGAATAACATAAGGAAAAATAATGCACGTGAAAAATACTCGTATCATATTTTTGTAGACCTTTAGAATGCGAGTTTGAGACGATATTCCAGCGACTTTGGTCCCCGGGAGGGTAGAAAGCACGTGGGTGGGTGGTCATGGGGGGACAAGTCGTTTTTTTGAACATCAGGAGTCGCCACACAAAGAAGACACCTGGTTGGCCTAACAATGCTTGCTGTGCAAGTGAAACAACAATACACCCTCTCCTTTTCCCACCCGTGTACTACCTACAAAAACTTCACCCCCCAAACCCCCCCTTGGAACCCCTTTGCCCTCTCTAAAAGTGATAATCTGTATCGTAGATACGTATGTTCTCCACCAAGTGAGAGAGACCGAATATAAGGCTGGTGTGGACGTCACAATGTGTTGAAAGATATTGCCCCTACTAGGGAAAAAAGGGTTGTTGGCGTGCAGTTAAACCTGCCAAGTTGGACACCCTCTATTACCATAGGAGTCCAACACAGTGTCCATTGTGTTTTAGGTCGTTGGACTCTTGCAAATATAATAATGTATGACTTGTACCACATATGTGTACATCTTTGGAAGGTGTTCAGCTTGGCGGTTTTTCTGCAGTCAAAGAAGGTGCTGGCACTTCAGGGTGAGAATCAATGTCAAATGACCAAACCAATATTTTTCTGTCAACTGTAGCTGACATAAGGTTTTTTGGTGTTGTCGGTTATGGTGTATAGCTTAATCTACAATGATACTGCTCCTCGGTGTGGTCAGTAGAAAATGTCACCGTCAGATTATCAGCTTGTTATATACCTGTGCTGGTTTCGTCACTTGCCATTATTGGCATCCGGGGGCCTCGATTTTATTCGGTGGGTGATGTGCAATTTTTAGGGGTACACTACAGTATATTTTTGGAGGTCAGTCCACCCTACCAATGTATAAACACGTATTTATATCTATTTAGATCTCAGACGAGGGTCGTGCAAGCTCCAAAAAGTAAAATTAGAAGAGTCCAAAAGTCCACATCAGCCTTGATGCATGTCCTAATAACAAGAGAGGGAAAGAGCTTTAATGCTGTAATTATTTTTTTTTTGGTCTTACTTTGTCTTGACCTTTTCCTGAGTGGTAGCAGAGGCACAACAGCCATCAGGAGGGTGTATTTTAAGGTGGGGGGGAAGAAGAAGATTTCCATCAATGCATTTTTTTGGTGTTCTGTACATAATGCAGGAAAAGAAGTGATTTTTCCTTCTTTTTTTTTTTTTTAAGAAAAAAGAAAATCCTATTCCGAAGACTCTGCGCAAGTCTCAAAATGTCACGGGGGTACGGATTTTAAGGAATATACGAGACTGAGACTCTTCATGAGACGAACTAAAGAGTGCCACATGAATAAGAATACCGTGCCATTAAGCATAATGATGTCTCCCTCTCTCCCCGATTCCTTCCTTTGTCCCATTTCCCTCAATCCTGCCCCTCCAAGCTCCACCCTCCATCATTTTTTTAGGAGGGCAGGGGAAAGAAAAAAAAACTTTTAAAACTGCATAATAGCAAACATGCCAGGAGATTAAACTGCATATTAGCAACACGCCAGGAGATTGCTCAGTTTGTAGTTAAATGCGCAAGTGTTTGGAACACTGTCAGATCCTGTGTCCCCCCCCCCCCNCCCCCCCCCCCTTTACCGTTAATGATACCTCTTTTATTTTTTTGCATATCGTATGAGTTTTCCATACCACGTTAGTTTTTACCAAGTTCGTGTCTACCTAAACCTGATCCCAAGATACTAGTAGTTGCCAAGCATAAACGTGTGTAGGTAGTAGTAACGTTGTACTGAAGGGCAAGAAGCCTGCCAATCACTCCCTTTATTAACCCATTCTTAATTGCTTTCAACTGTTGTTAAATGCAAGCAAGTCCTGCTTTACAAGTTGAAGTGAACTCAAATTGAGCAGAACTCTCTACAGTCCAGTGGGAATAATACCTCTGTTTGACTTGATTATTACCAGTTATTGAACAATTGTAGGACTTTTGATCGAATGGGTTAAGGAAAGGTTTCACATGTGTTCCTCCAGTCCACCCAAAGAAAATGCGTTGATTGGTAACTACAAGTGATTGGGAGGTTTCATGCTGTCAATACGGGGATTGCCTATAAATGCAGATGGGAGAAAAAGAGCGTCTCCTATTTTCAATCCAGGCGACTCTTCCAGCGAAATAATTTCAAATGACAAAAAGAGCAATCTCACTTTTAACTGTCAACAAGCGGGACTGACTACTTTTTAGAGCAAAGAATATTGCCTGTCTGTTGTGACGCAAAGACTGACACACGGGACAACAAACCTATATTTCATTAAGAATAGCTACCTTGGCAGGCAGGTTCCATGTAAAAAATAATAATTCTTTGGCAGACAAACAGTAAACTTCTTGGTTGAAATTGGTGCTTGTCTGTTGTAGCCAAATTATCATTATTATTCCTCCTCTAAATATTCCATCATTGGGTCATATCAGAGGAAGAACAAATAAATAATAAATAAAAAAGGCTGTTGAACGCTTTTGTGCCCTGGTGATTAACAGCAAGAGATAAAGAGTGGGAGAAAGTATTTTAGTGACACTATCACAGTAGAGTCATTCCAAAATCGTTTTTATAGAAAATGTCAGCAATTTTAGTTCAAGTCATCAGCTGACAAAGTGATGAAACAAGATTTATTTTTTTCCATCAATACAAGTGGCAAAGTTGCAGGGGGGCTCTTGTTTTTAAAAAAAGAAATATATTTATTATACACCTTTAGAAAATTTCACCTATTTTCCAAGTCACTGGTGAAAACGTAGAGTCAAAAGTTACATAAAAACTAAGCTCATCTAGTCACTCTACGAAAGGTGTATTTTTTTTCTCCTCCTTCGATTTGTCCCCCTGGCATACTTTGGCCGTTTTAGTTTTTGTGTTTGTGTTTTTTTTGTAGCAGCTGCCCTGTCACCAAAATGGGGATGAGTTGTTGCCGTGAAAGAGGCGTGTTTTAAAGAAATGTCCTGTACTTTAGATTGGAACGTTTCAGGCATTTGATGTCGTTTTTTCCCTGTCGATCACACGGTGTGCTAATTTGCGATTGGGCAAATATGTGTCGACAATTTGTTGATTTGTTCCTAGAAATTGTAGGCAAGGGATTAAAATGCACCCCTGAGTATTATTTTTATAAATACTAATCTTCAAAATTTCCTTTTTGAGATGTAAGGACAACTTTATATGTTATACGATATATATACACACAGATTGTGAACATTTCCTTTGTTTTAGCTAATTGAGAAAATATATAATACATGTAGCATATTAAAATACACACCTATAGAGAGTATCTATTGATGTAATTGCTAGTGTGGGGACTACTGGGGGTGCCATTTTACTTTTTCCTCCAAATATTATAGGGAAGGGTTTTTTTCCAGTTTTTTGGGTGGGTGAATTATTAAGGCTTTCTTCACAATAAGCTCTATATATTCAATGATTATGTGTATCACTTTATTTCGTGGTGAAAATGTAATGATGGGGTTAATTATTTTTTTTGGTGAATTATGTGTGTGTATATTACTAGATGGTGGTGGTATTGTGAGTAGTCGTTGCATGTCCTGTAACGTTTTTCTTCACACAGTATCAGTAATTACACACTTGTATGTCCTATTTGGAAAAAAAATCAATCATGTAAAATTGTAGTTTCATGGAGCATTTGTGGCTTATGAGGCGTTTACAATGGTGTCTGTAACCTGAACTGTAATAGTCGACTTGATGAGTTTTGTTCATCATGGTTCCTTTTTTTCTGAAGGCAGGTGCAAGTCTGTGAGTACTTTCCGATGGTGACCTAGTCAAGAATTTAAGAGTGTGTAAAGGCACTAAGTGGCCGGTGATATGATTAGACAGGGAAGGAAAAGGGTAATACTGGAGATGTGAACGTTACCTTGCACACCTTATGCCAATTTAATTATTCTTCCATAGCACATAGCCTGCTCGTGCACCAAATTAAGAAGGAAGAGACAAAGTGATTCGTGATAACAAAAAGCTATATTTTGCGTAGTTTTCAGCGTGTCGATGGCTGGAATAGCTGAAGAACTCTGCTCGGAAATCCAACCTGCACATATGGTTCGGTGTATGTAGATTTGGTCCATGTGTCCACCAAGCACTGACACCAAATGAACAGGTTGTGATCGTTTGCATTCGCTTCGTTTACACAGGCCATTGGAAAAACAAATTATAGCTACATAAACTGTACCTGTGAATATGATTGCTCTCTGTTTAAACTATTGGCTGTGCCTCCTTTAATTCGCAAAATGTGTGCTGATAAGGAAGATTTCCAGTCTTGCGTGGAATATCGTATCTCAAGGAATCATTCACCATCCGAGGGGCATAGGTTCGATCTTGGAGAATCATGCCATTGTTCTAAGTCAACTAAGTATTGAACAGATCTGATAGTTCGTATGAGGTGATTGTGCCGCAGTGCCCTTTACACACCTGCAATATGTTTAACACCAGTAAGTGACGGCCAAAGTGCAACTGCCAGACATGCAAGCGACTCTTAGCATCAACGAGTAAAAGGAAACTTGATGGCCAATAAACCAAACCGCCCTCACTGTTCATGTCAAGGAAATCTGATCTGATGTTGTGTATTGTGCTTCTGAAAATGTATCTCCCTGGCGTACATCATGTCAATGTATACTGTTCTAAATGGAAGATAAAAATTTGTTGGTCACATTCTGTGATGGGCACCATTAAATTCAGTTTGATTCATTCCAGTTTTATTCAATATGTCCATTTCCATTCACTTCCTATAATTTATTTATTTCAGTACGAAATCAACGTACAGCAGATTTTGCGGACAGTCATAATTCCACTTTATGCAGACTTCGCCGTATGCCATTCCAGGATGGAAGCAGGAAAATTACTTACACAGAAGCTGAAAATGACCTGCATACATCCAGCCAGCATCTTGCAGCACCTGAAGAAGGTAACAAGGATGTCGGAAGGCTTGAGTGTCAAAGATCACTTTTATTTCCAAGTATTTATGAAACTATTCTACAATAGTTGATGTTATCAATGATTTTAGATTTGCATTTTTTAAATATTCTTTACACAATTGAAGGCTTGACAGAAACAATTTGGCGAGTCCACTTAGTGGACCCTTCAACTTGTTACCCTCAACCGCCAACCTCTTTTTTTCTTCTTCATGTAGCCCTTGAGCTTGCACCCTGACCAACTGAATTTGAGACTAAACTTCCGTTAAGATTTCCAGATCTACGTCCATCCCACCCTGAAGTAATAATAAATCCAAAGGAAATATTTTCTGACACACCAACTAGTCATGTAAATTTGGAGGGGGGAAAAAAGGAGTAAACCAACAACAGTTTTCAGCTACCGAAAAATATTTAAATGAAAACGAGTGCCAGCTCAACAACTACAAAGTTGAATAGAAATGACCAGGAGGAAAAGAGATCCGTTCCAAAAACAGGAAATGAAATTTTGGATGTCCCGCACTGTTTTCTTTTTTTTTTGTTTTACAAACACGGGAACGTGAGAGGGGGGGGGAGGGAGTCACTTAAAAACTACCAACAATACATCTGACCCCCTCTCTCCATTTCAAAAAAAGAAAAAGAAAAACCAAAAAAGAAAATAATTGTCCTTAACAATATGGTTTTTGTGGTTTCCTACAAGATTCTGAGCAACTCTTTCTTGCCTATTTAACCCCACGTATGTACTGAAAAACTCCCAAAAGCTAAAATGGAAGCCTACAAAAGTTTGCAGAGAAAAAAATTAATTGGGGGGGCAGTAAAAAGGGGTGTGGGGGCAGTCAATATTTTTCTTTTCTTTTCTTTCTCTTACGCTCGCACGCTCACTCTCGCTCACTTCCATGTACATTCACACTAGCGGAATGGACAAGAGGAAAATATGACTTGGGGGTAAAAAGGGAGGATTTGAAAACTGTCACATGGAGAGGATAAAGTGTGGGGGAAAGAGAACGTAAACAAATACCGTATTGTGCTGTAAAGAGAGGTTTCACTGCTGCTAAATTCCATCACATTTTGTAGATTTTTTTGGGGGGTGAAAATGTCTTCTCCATTTTCTCTCTCCTTTTTTTGTGATAATCCTTGTTTTTGTAAATCCTACGACACACAATATTGTTGCTACACACAAACACTGGTGGTCCACAAGCACACACCACACTGAGGTTAGTATGGTCATATCACAGTGTATCGTCATGTTAGGGGGGGGGAAGAAAAAAATTTCCATATTTTTTTAAATAGGTCAGGGATGCACATACATTCGTTTCTTGATATCCTCAGGAGGTAAACTTTGAGATACATTTGTACAAATCTGCCCCTGTCACTCGTGAATTTGAACACAATTCTTTTTTTTAATTCTTAGCAACATAATTCCCCATTCTTCACAGTCAGGTCCGAAACAATTGGCCATAGATGGGCACCACACAAGTACAACAGTTGCTCAAATACTGTCACACATAGGTCGGTATTGCTCGAGCACACTAGCTTGGCGCGTCGATAGGAGGGGCAGGGCAGTTCCGCATCCTTCCGTAGGGGAGGTCACGCGCTTGTTGCTAGCACAGTGATGGTTCTTCCATCAACGAGATAACCCTTGCCTCTCTACAACAGCATGGGGACTGCCACATCTCTCTTATCAACATATACCAAGTGCAAGTGCATGGCTTAGAAGCACAGACTGCAAAGGAAGCCGAGCAGCACCTTCAAACGTTCAAATTAACCCCCATTTTGACCATTACTGTGCCAACTGCTTTGAGAGACAGCAACGTCACTCCACTCCACAGAATATGCAAAATGTCTATGCCAAAACGAGGCTGCGCCCTGTCTGCTCCTCCCAAGTTCGCCTGCCAGGCTGCACTTCTAAGCCAAGAGTGCACGAACTATTGGGGTGGGGGGAAGGAGAGGTGAGAATAGACACTGAGACGAATAAATTAAACCGCACTACACACTTCTCCGGAGTGAGCTGTGAGGCTCCCCACACAAGTTCAATTTCCTAAAAAGACTTGGAGCCCGCCTCACTGCCACCCCCATCATGTTTTCCAGTTCATTGCTCCCCCCTGCTGAGGCAAGGTGCGTGGTGGGATCATGTCGAGCAAGTACTGGCGCTGCAATTCTGCTAAACTGGCAGGGGTCACTGGCCCTTTGCCACTGGCCGCCATTGCAAGTTGGTATGGATACAACAAGGGGCCGAATGGAGCTAGCAAGTGGGCAGGGAGCGGCTGCGGTGGAGGAGGCGGCGGCGGAGGCGGGAGGCGGAGCAGCTGCTGGTGGGCTGCTTGGAGTGCAGCAGCTGATGGTGACACCGACCCAAACTTTGGGTCCGCCAGCTTGGGCAATGAGGAGCTTGGTGATGGTGATGACGATGCTTGGGTTGTGGTTAGGGATATGGGTGGCGGATGTGATGAAGGGGGCGGTATTTGTGGTTGGGATTGGATGGTTGGGGATGGGGAGGATGACGAGGCAGAGTTCGGAGTCCCCGACTTCGGAGCCATGGAGCCCATCGAGGATGGGTCCGACTGATGGGCCGAATGTGGGGAATTGGCCACTTGCGCCATTCGCTGCTCGATTTCCTGCTCCTGCTGCAGTGCTTTCACAAAGGCAGTCTTCAGCCGGTTTGTGTGTTCCGCTTTCAGGGCCTTCTTCACATTGGTAGTCACACACTGTTCACATATAACCTTCGTCTCCTTCCCTGTTTTTGTGACAAGAAAAGACATTGTTTAAAATGTGGCTCCAGTGTTTACATGGAATATTCAGTGCGGAAACTTATATTTCATCATCAACCCACTACTGGACCCAACCAAGTCCAGTTTCCTTAGTGCTGTGTAAAATGACCTAACAAATAATAGAACTCAGGAAAACTGGGTGCAGGAGCATGCTAGGAAAACAAAAGGGTAATACAAAACGAAAATGCGACAACGTACTGTGCTGACCTTTGCTGTTCTTGTCCCACTTCCAGACTGGAGTGAAGTCAGTGTTGCACTGTGAGCAGGTGAAGGGGTCGGGAGCCACCTGGTTGAGCCTGGGATCCCGAGTGATGAAGTCCACGACGTGCTCAAGCCCCAGCAGGTAGATGAACTCCGTGTTGGAAGGGTTCGGGATGAAGTGCATCTCCGGTGGAGGGGGCTTTGGAGGAGGGATCTGAAAAATGCAAATGGTAAAGAAAAGGGGGCATGATTGCCGCTATGAAAGAAACACAATAACTTCAGGAACCACCCCCATACTTCTCAGGCATCCACATTGAAGGGGGGAAAAAACAAGCAGATCTTACTTGAGGACCCTGCAACTTGGGCTTTATTTCAAAAAACTATCCCATAAAAAGACAAAATGAGAATGTTTTTCAAAATAAGCCTGATGCAACAGTTCTCAAAAAAATGTACACTAGACACTTCTTTTTTGGGGGGACAAGGGTAGGATGGTTTCCCACAGTTAAGCAAAAAAGAACTGAGGCCAGAACCGAGACGAATACAAAAAAAGAGAACCAGCCATGCCTACAGCCCTCTAAAAAAAATTTGCATTTCCCCAAGAAAAACACAACTAAACTATAAAACAGGAGTCACCAGGTGATCCAAAAAACAGGAAACCAATCAGCGTCCAAGAAAAAGAGTCCAGGAGGGAACCAAAGGTGAAGGAAACAAAGACGGGGCTGGGGTTTAAGAACAGATGGCGAAAAAACCACATTCTTAATGCAAAAATAGAGAGAGGATATATATGTATAAAAAGTGTGCATGTAAAAGAGTGGGGGATGGCTGTCCTGAGATCATCATCATCACTCGGCTCTCGCAAAGGGCGCGCTGTTCCCATAGCTCAGCCTCATCTTTTTGGCATTCAATCATCATTACCTGCTGTAAAGAAGGAAGAATACAATCAGACAAGACCCCATCCCGGATGACAAGGAAAAAAAAAATGCGTTAAAAATCTTCTCCCTCAACTCTCTGCCCTGCCTCTCACTAAACATTTTCTAATGTTTTCTTCCTATTTTTTGGATCACCCTGACCAAACAAAAAAAAAACAAGGCGGAGAAAAAAACTAAAATAAAAAGGTGGAAAAAAAAATGGTAGCGCTGGAGATAGGCCGACACCCACCTGTAGTAGTGTCTTCTCCAGCTGCTTCCTCAACGCCAGTTTGGCTGCAGCCTGCCTCTGAGCCGGGGTCTGGTTGTCGTCTCCACGAGACCGGTCCTACATAGGTGAGGATATGCCAAATTTTGTGGGTTTCAAAAAACAAATCTTTCCAAAACGTCATCTTAAGCAGGTGCCCCCAGTAAAAATGGTTTTGCATCATTCTTGGTTTCACTTGTTGGACATTTTCCAGACAAGAGTTCAAGTGCTGTCACAACTCTATTGCCTTCAGCCAGGATTTTTAATGCAACTTTTACAAGCCACCAGATATTTTAATAATCCAGAGCATAAATATGAAGAGTACGCAGCATGTGACTTCCACTCTACAGCTACTTGCTCTGTCTTCCGTCACAACTGCTATAAGCTTGTCCTGGATTGCAACAATTGCTAACGGAGCTCTATTACTATCTAAATGGTAATCACCATATTAAACACCATATGACATTATTTATGCAATGTTCCTAGAATATTAACAGTAAGTAGTATGACCAATCAGCGATGAGATCACTCTTTCCGAGACCTTACTCGGCAACTTTGAAATAGTTGTGCAGTAGTAATAAATTATCTGCAAAACAACAATGTCACAAGAGCCATCTCAACTCTTCTTGGTGGATGTTAATGTAAGCAGGACATTACAATTAAATTATTTATAATTGCATTTTACTGGCTAATAAAAGGATGTCAATATGCAAGGCAGGTTAGTGCTATAGACGGCTGTGCTCCACAAGTGTTCACTAAGTCTACATGTAGCGGGGTATGTGTACCAACACAGTAACTGCCATGATCCTTAATCATCGTAAGCAGTAGTAGGAGAGTGGGTTGTAACAGTACACTTGAAATTCATCTGCAAAATTGAACTTTTTTTAAACAGGGGGCCATCCTCTTTCAGAAGCAAAGCACACCAATTTCTTGGTGGAGGGAGGGGGAAACTGTCTGGCTAAACAACCATGGGAAAATATATATGCAATGCAACATAACAGCAGTTGGCCTATCCTTTGACAAAATATTAATTCTCTGTTTGCAAAAATTGGTAAAAAATATATATACGAGTATACATGCAACATCAAAAGCAACGACATCTCTAAACTTCCTAAAAGTGACATTCTCCCAAAAAAATTACCTGCTCCACTATAGGCGCCATTGGAGCACTTCCGACTTTCCCATCCAGACCGGGCAACATCTGAGGCAATTGGGGGAGTGTGTAGGAGGGCGGAAGAAATTCTCAACTTTTTCCTTCTTTTAACAACCCAACACCAAAAACCACTAATTGATCTGTCCCCGCCCCAGCTGTTGTAAAGGTGGGGTGAAAATTTCCTACTGACCTGTGCTGACACCTGGGTAGGTGGAGATGGATGCGCGTCTTTGGTCCTGCTGTCCTGCGACTGCTGACCGCTTGAGCTCATCGAGTACCCCAGCACCACGTTCGGAGGGGTAGTCACCGGGGTTCTTGAGCCTAGGAGGCCAGGGGCACCTGGAAGAGGAAACGGCAGGGATCAGAAGTGTGGGGCTGGTTCAAAGGAGCTGGATGTTGCCTGTATCACACGTGGTGCTGGCTCAATATGCCGGGGAATCATTGTTAACGGCACTTGATTTGGCGGCAAATGCAAAAAGCAACTACCCCAGGTAATTAGCCAAAACAAATGGCAATGATCCCTTGGGAAAGTTAAAACGAGCTGTCTCAAAAGTCCAACTAATGAAGAAAAAATGAGCAGCATGGATTGTAAAACACTGGCTGTACCCATTAGTTCTTTCAGCAAACAGTATCTTTCAACCAAGAGCCCATCGTCTGTTCCCTCCCCTGGCATGGCAAAGTCAGTACCAAGCATGTTTTCATGTTGGTAGCAGTGACCCTGGATCTGCGGAGGAGGCGTGTCAGCTAGCCGACTCTTTCTGACTGGCTGCCTGTGCCTTATTGGAGTTTTCAAAGCGAGCGGCTGCCAAGCCTCATCCAATAATCCATGGGCTGTGGCAGTAGTGGGGGACCCTGTGTGACACTCATACTCATCCCCCTGTCGCCATACAGGCATCAGACCTAAGTGGATGAGATTTCAAGGTAGCAGTTACAATGGACCAGCATGGGAGAAAAAGCAGTGTCGGCAACAATACTGGCATGCACACCCCCATTACAAAGTCCAGGATCTCTCCTATACTGTATAATAAGGTCACGCTGCATTTCTTTTCAATGCTTGTCCATGCGCATTGTCAGTGATGCTCACATCACAGCATGTGATTAATCATTAACCAGCTCACATGCAGACGCTGATGATTTTTATTAAAGCGCCGTTAGAATTAAATGTTTAAAAAATTTCCCTTGTTCAGTGCTGGACATGAATCACGCTGTACTGCTAGCGACATTTTCCGAAGCGGCAGAAGAAGGAATCTCGTACTCCATTGCTTCGATTGGTTCTTCTGCCCCTTTGGAAAAAGGCGACAGCAGTACGATGCGACTAATGTCCACACTGTTCAAGTGTAGCAAGTGTTCAAGGCCATTTCAAAATTCCGTGACCTTGGCAACTGTTAAAGTATCTTCCACAAACACAGCATTTAGGTGGCTCTTGTACAGCCGACACTCATACCACTTCCTTTCTTTGCAGATACTTCCGTATCCTGGCAAAATCCAATCTGGATCTAAATTCATCATTCAAATTATAATGTTCTCCAGGAATACGAATCACTCGAATCATCACATTAAATGGAACAAGCACAGAAAAACATGCAGCATGAACAATCATTAACGCCATTAGAAAAAGCATGAAGCAATGTCTACCTCTTAGAAGGTTCTGCTGCGCCAGAAGCAAGTTGGTTGGCAGTGATCCTGCTCCTCCCCTCGAGCCTTGTGGACCTAACAAGTGTGGGGGGATACCTCCGTGAACTCCTCTCAGCAGAGAAGGGTTGATGCCCCCAGGCGTTATCTGCTGCTTGCTCTGCCCAACCCGCAACAATGGTGGGGGAACCTGCTGCTGCTGAGACTGCTGCTGCACCTGCTGCTGTTGGCTGGACAGCGGAGGAGCTAGTTTTGGAGGCACCCCACCCATCGGGGGCTTTGGGGGCATGACCGATGGCTGCTGACCCACTGCGCCACCCACTGGGACTCCGCTTCCCCCTCCCACTGCAGCTGCTGGAGTAACTGGGGCAGCCTCCAGAGTCTCCTTCATTTGCTGGGACTGACGCAGCTTCTTGAGAAGAACCAGCTTCATCTCTTCGTTGCGCAACTCTTCCCGTAGCTTACGGATGGCACGATCACGTTCTGCCCGCTCCTCTGGATCTAGCTCCTAATTGTAAGCAAGAAAGCAGTGCAGAGAACATCATGTTGAAACTCCTTCATCCATGATTCATGATTCATTTGTGAGTATCATTAGACCCATCCTGCCCTCTCTCTACCTATTCCAACATATGCTGATCTTATCACCACAACTATAACCCAGTGTGACACGCATACTGCCAGTAGAACCTTCCAGTAGCATCATAATCAATCCGGTGCAAATTCCAGCTAGCATTATTTCTAGGTCACGAGAAAAGAACACACAAATAGGGCCAGTTTCTCATCTTGCTATTGTGCTGGGTTGCATGAGATTGCTATGCATTGTCAGAATCAACAATTAACAATAAGAATAAATTATCAGCTGACAGGAGTGCAATTAGGCTTTATTCGACACACAAAAATATGCACTATTAACTTCCATGTAATCAGCACTTGCATATTGCTTAAGACAAAGGTTAGTTCCAGTACTTTTCAAAGGCCTCTTTCGTGGCAGACTTTGAGCCACAGTTAAAATTATGCAGTTGGAGTTAGAAGTTGGCTAGGTTAATGGAAATCCTGCATGTGCCCCTTATAACTTTAACATGCCTTCATTTATATTGCATTATTCGTAGCAATGTAACGCTACATTACAAATATCTCATTTACTGAAACATTCCTATACCATGACAGTCACGTAGTTAATAACCCACCTTGACTGAAGGTGATGGTGGCATCTCTCCTTCTTCTGAATCACTCTCGTACCCATTAGAGTACCCATTGAGCTGTGGTTCCTCATCTGAGACAATAATTACATCAGGACTTTCTGCATAGTTGCGCTCTGTCCTTGGTCGCAGGTTGCGTCGCATGGGTCGATGGTGATGGGAACCCCTCCCACCAATCCTACCTCCTCTGCCCCCACCTGGTGCCACTGGCATTGGCATTGGCACACCCACTTCTGCCTCTTTAGGCTTATCACCCTCCGAGTGTGGCGGAAGAGTGGCAGCATCAGCAGCTGATGGTGGTGGTGGTGGGGGTGGGGGTGGGGGTGGTGGTGGGGGTGGAAGTGATGGCGGCGGAGGTGGTAGCGGATCATCCCGTGGAGCTGAAGGAGAATCCTCCATGGCTTCCCTACCTCCGTCCTCCTCATCTCGTTCCTCCCATTTAGATGATGGACGAGACAAGTCCTGGGGTGCTTCCTTCACTTCAGGTTCCCGCTCCTTCCTGCTTGAAGATTACACAAACACAACCACCAATCAGTTCTGGGAGCAGAAAACATAGATTTTCTTATATGTTACGTTTAAACAAATAGGAGTCAGCAATTTCCAGCAAAACTTCTGCGTCTCCATGGAGAGCGAACCCCTATTTCGCAATTTCACTTTTTCTTGGCAAGTTGAAGCTTTCAGAAAATCAATGTATACAACCAGGCAGCCCAAGTGCACAAGTAATGGTGCATGAATAAATTTAAACCTGACAGCTGAGATCTCATTATACTCAATGTCCAGAACTCAATTGTACAAACTCAAACGATGGTGAATACAGACACATAATTTTTGGGTGACACGTTTCAGTACCTTGTCTACCTTCCCTTGTACAGTACAAGGTGTGTAAAACTGGTTTTCCAATTTCAAATTATGTCTACTAAAAATGTCTATGGGCCTTCGCAGTGAGCAATTCAACTGACGAAAACATTGCTTACGATAGTAATGTGTGCTGCAATCCTACATTCCGATCCATATTTCTGCTAGGGTTGATCAAGAACAGAGCCGTTGCCATAGCTTTTGTTTGGCCCCAAACGAGGTGGGTTAGAATAAGGCTTCAGTTCATAATCTATAGTTCTTGTAATCAGATGAAAACAAACCTAAAGCTGACTCAATGCTCAAAGGGAGCAGGTACTATGCACCACGTGACATTAACAAACACATCGTGTCGTTTTTTTCTCTTTTTATGCCGTAAAGATGGCCTGATACTATTCTGCCCAAAAATGAACTCCTTGCAGCTTTCACATTTTTATCCATCCAGTGAATCGAGGTGCCATCCACATAAATTTTGGTTTCATGCATGGAGTCACATAGCTCACGTCTACTCCACCCCGATGTAATGCATCACTGCCCTAGATAACTACCCACAAGAGGCATTATTATGCCTTTATGAGCTTGTGTAAGAGTAGGTCAGTGCAGAAAGACTGACTTCTATTGTTTAAGCACACCCCTTCTCAGGCATCACACCTTGGTATTTGAAAATACAAAATCTCAAACTCAACGATATTGATTTGCAACTATTGAACCTGAGTGCAGAGGGAAAAGCTCTGGGGCAACATCCCTTTAAATGCTTATTCTCAAGTGCCACACTGCCAAATAGGCTAATCAACTTCATTGTCAGCTGTCACATATTGGCAAGATTTTTCTGCTCCCCATGCAGCTATCCTCAGGGCTTCATTATTTATTTACCACATTGTTAGCCAATTCTTAAATTTTCAATTTCAATCCCTAACAACCACCGAAAGCCCTATGGGCATGTGCAGTAAAAATAATTACATGCATAATATAAAATTTCCTTTCCCCCCTCAATGGTGACTACCACATTGCACAAGCAGCATTAAAGGATTGAAATTGACGGCATTCCAGTAATTTTCAATTCCCAAACACCCAGAGCGTCATATGAATTTTGTGGGATGAGCATTGTTGCATCATGAGTCAAAGGCATCTTGGTTTGATTGATGCCAACTGATGTCTACTTTTTAACACCTGTGTGAAGTAACATGTTACAAGTTCAAGCACGAGAAGAAGGACTGTGTGACACATAGGAGCAAAAGGTTTCTGGCCTATGTTCCAGAGGTGATGGAAATAAAACAGTGTCATTTTTCAATGTAGTCCCCTTGCACTCCAACAAACTTCTTACATCTCTGGATTAACATTTCCATACCATCGGAAAAAAAATAGTCCAAAGTTTTCTGGAAAATTCCTATAACTCCTCCTGAAACCCTTCATCATTATTAGTGAATTTTCTACAGTAAATACATTTTTTGAGTTTTAAAAACAGGTAATAGTCATTTGCAGGCAGGTCGGGGGCTGCAGGGAGGGTGGTCAAACTCCTTGAAGCCTGGTTAATAGCACTTGGGAGTCAGGCCTTCGTTATTGAGGAACTTAATCAAGGCTAGGTACTCAATTTTCAACATGATGTGATATGGTTCAACATGTCTAACTGAAGTTAAGTGCCTCTGAAGTGTCTGATGCAATTAGCCAGAAAAGACTTGTACAGCTAATGCAACATAATAAATGCATTAAAAGGGATGCCTAATACGCAAAGTTAGAGCCTGACCTACTTGCAGTTTCTGCAGTTCTGCAAGCATATTGACACTAACCCATTTCCCTACCTAGAAACAGGCCATCTAAAATAACATCAGCATGACACACAGAAATGTACAGTACACTTGGCCAAATATTATTGAAGTCAGGGGTGGTTGCTGTGATACAGTGGCTGCCTCTTGAATGCACTAGGCATCGGCGCAGGTCTTTTGAAGTTTTTCTGGGGAAATGATAACAATTTTCGAGCTGACCTGCGTTAGAAGCACTTGGTTGGATTTTCTAACATATGCTGCTTCAAGATCAGTAACATCCAATAAATTTGCAAGTTATATCCCGCTGCTGTCGAGCAAAATTCACACTAGCAATAATATTACGAGAACGCATGCATATTTGTACACAGAGGTGAATCACCCTCCCAGTTGCACTGAGGACACAACAGTCCATGTGTTTGTAATGGCAGGATTGTGCCATGATATTTCTCTCTTCAGGATACAGGTGAAGTAAACATGGCTTCAATTAATGTGAGACAGATGACCTGCGAGACCCCCTTCATTGAGGCTAGCCTAGATTGCCCAATTGCATTGCAAAGGTAGCGGACCAACTGTGTCAAACAGAGTTGATTGCAACAATATTTGACAAACTGTACTATCGGCAGAGTATTATCGTCGAGACACTTCCCATAATAATAGCATGTGAAAGTCTCAGGAATAACACGGTGCTGATAGTAAGTGCAGTGGCTTAAATTAGCATCATGAATGAGTATAATAATTGTTAACTTCATGCTGACCCACATGCACACCAATCAATATTGGGGCGATAACTGGCACTGAGAATTTAAGAGATGTGGTTCTTATGACAACAGGCACTTTGGAGGAGTGGGGGGTGAGAATTTGAAGGCCAGGTAAATTCCCCACTAGGCAAGCATAATCCATGCACTAACACATTCAACCTAAAAAAAATGTATGAATATAATATACGAGTTATTGAGAACACTGCCATCCCATTCAAAATAAGTTCAGTTCAGAATATGTGCATTACTATAAATCACAATTATTTTGATATACTGCAATAGGGCAACATATTACTGTAGAATCTCCTACCAATAATAATAAAGTTAACTCTCACTGAAGCTCCTCATTACATTGTTGGCAGAAAAAGTTGCATAACGTGCTATTTTGCATGGAACATCTTATTTTCCTATTTACAGATCCAATCCATGCACATGTATGGCATCACTTATTATTCTTACTGTAGGTAATATTTTTGCAGTAGTATAACAAGCTTACTCATGGCGCAGATGGAAATTCACTTTGCAACTACACATACAGTATATCGCTCCCAAATTAATTGCAGGAAAGCTATTTTTGATTTACTCAGCAAAGAATATGGCAATCATATCAGGAACCATAGAAGGAAAAATGATATTCAGTGTAATGAATAATATATTTCTTGATATCTTAATCAGAGTTGAGCTAATTTTTCAAAAGTGTGATGGTCCTCATTCATTCAGAGTTCAAGATATCACAATAGAAAAAAAAATGCACAGAAATACTTCAGATATGACAAACAAGTGATAAGTGGGATGCAATAAATTCAAATCTCATTACCCAACAAGGAGTGTATAACATTTTAGATTACATTTCTATTAAGGATGTCCCAAAGCTTGCAAAAAGTTATTTCGATACCACCATGCTTTTATTCTGCACTTGAAACATTACATGCAATAATAATAATGACGATGATGATGATAATAATAATTCAATTTCATTCAAAATACCAGTGTGACCTAAAAGCAAGCAGCCTGTATATTATAACAATGGTCACTGCAGGAATGCAAACAGGAACATTCCTTGCAGCATCTGGGTGAGTGCCCCATTGTTTGGACATTACAAATAACTTGTTGTAACCTTAATGCCACTCGGCACATACTCATGTAGGCACATCTCATCTTAAATATCTGGCCATGTTGCTCAAGTCCCACTTGCACCTTTTAACGAACCATAAACAGCTAACTGTAGTTAGTTTAGTTAGTCAATATGGCACTTGAACTACTGACAAAGCCCATTAACTTGAGGACATTCTTGCACAGCTGCTGTAGCTAAGTACAAATCAGCACTCTTTACTGCAGACAGGGGCATCATCAACAATCGTAGAGAGCTGTGACAAGCGGGAGTGTCCATGTGTAAACGGGCCTTTATCGGTGAATTCAAAGGTCGGAAAAGCAGACATTGCCTGTAACTGTATGGGACTCAGTCCATGCATGCTGCACTCAAGCTCAGGCCTTAACATATGGCATTACATGAGTTCATACTTGCACAGCTATTCCTGCATACGCAGTTCTCCACATTGCTAATGACATAAACCATTTACGACGCATCCCCAATGCATATGGTTTGCGAACAGTTGCATTAGCTGCACGGTACGGTCCGTATGTACCACTGTATTTAATGCAGCTAAGCGTTGCTACGTGGCGCATGACACATTGGTGCTTACTTCCCTCCACACCCAAGTTGATTGAACGTATGTCATTGTGATTGCACCTTGAATGTATCTGGCACTTACTGCACTACCCTTTCCCGCTGCAGCCTACTCACTTTATACTGAGGTCAACAACCGAGTCGTCGTCCGGGTCCATCTCTGCAGCACCGTTCCAACGTCACGTCACTCAACAGATCCAGGCACACTTCTCCCAGCCTCCAACCTTTTACGTTGGATCCATCACTTCAGGTCACTGCGGTTAAAGAAAGGGGCACCTGCATGAGCCAACGTTGAGCAAGGTTAGGGTCACACACCCCATGACCTACACTACACACTAGGGAAGGCCGGCTGGGAAAACGGAGAGCAGCACTGAGGGCCGGTAGACCCCAGTATCGGCCCGTGGGCAACCCCCCAAGGGCCGCCCTCGAGGCAGTCGAACCAAGCACTATTTCCAAGCGCCACCCCAACCCGGGTCTAACCTGGGATGCCGGTCCGCAATGGGCAGGGGCCGCCCTGGTGTCCGGCCCTGGGCCAATCCTCTTTTCCCGGTTAATAAATATATATTTTTTTTCAAAAACCGCGGAGGAAGCCTGATTCTGGTTCGAACCGACCAAAATGGCGAGCCAAGGCGTTCGGTTGACGGGCGGTCTCTCTCTCTCTCTCTCTCTCTATCCCTCCCTCTCTCTCTCTCTCTCTCCCTCAACCCCCCCTATTCCCCCCCTCTCGACAGACCCCCGCCCAAACCACCCAACCACCCACCAGCTCAGCCCCATTTGTTCAACACTGTTGCCGTATCCAGCAAGAACCCCACCAAAAAGAGGCCCAAGTTGCATAAGGGCCAAGTGGCAAGTGATAACAGGTCGTTCACCTTATTCCGAAGAGAACCGGGTTTAGGTCATTGAACCTTGTATCCCGCTGACAGGGATATAAGTGGAAGGTTGGCACCACTGTTAGGTCACGTGGGCCGGATTTAGCCAATGAGGGATCGACTATAGGCTCGCTCCGTTCACACGGCACCCTGGAAAACCGAACCCGTTCCGGAACCGGCCCTTCATTTATTGGCTGCCATCTATTCACATCTGTACCTAGTAGCTGGTGGTGTGTATATCAACAATAGTCAGATGGCATTAGTTTCTTTAGCTCCTTCTCTAAACTAACTATAACGAACTAAACGAACGAACGAACGAACGAATATAAACTGATTGACTGACTGCCTAAAAAAACAAAACAAAAAAAGTAACTAGCTAGCTATATAACGAACAAACGAACGAACAAACGAAGAAACTAACAAATAAATAATACCGTAACTTGTAACTAAAAAACTAACTAGTAGCTAGTTAACGAACCAAAGATCTAACATATAACCAATAGGACGGACGAATTGACTTTCTGACTAACGAACGAATGAACGAAATCGTCCGTCCGTCCGTTCGTTAGTCAGCCTCAATTTGTTCATTCGTTCGTTAATGAACGAACGAACTAACTAACAAATTAACAAATTTTAAGTAGCTAACCAACTAACTAACTAACTAACTAACTAACTAACTAACGGATATATAAACTGACTGACTAACTTTTATAAATTAAAAAAAACACACACACATACACACACAAATAACAATAACTACTTGTAGCTGGCTAGTTAACGAACGAACAAGTAAACTAACTGTCTGAATAACTTTAAAAAACTAAAACAAACAATCGAATGAACAAACGACGATCGAATGAACAAACGAACGAATGATCAAACGAACGAGTGAACAAACGATAACGAACAAACGAACGAATGAACAAGTAAACTAACTGTCTGAATAACTTTAAAAAACTAAAACAAACAATCGAATGAACAAACGACGAACGAATGAACAAACGATAACGAACAAACGAACGAATGAACAAACGATAACGAACACACGAACAAAATATATGATGGTGATGATGACCCAATGATGATTTACGTATTTCTGTGATGAGTAAGCGATGATTAGGATTTTGGAGCGCGTATGAAGTGAGGACGACGGTACAGTAGTTGTGTGTGTGTGCCCAAGGCGACAACATGGCTTGGCCTGGCGCATGCCCCATCCCTCCCATACACGCAGCCTCCTGCCACTCGAACACAGGCGGTGTCTTCATACGTGGGGAGGGATGGGTGGGTTGGTTGGGAGGGGGATGAGAGTGGGTGGCAAAGGGGGTTGCAGGGAGGGTAATTCCGTAGGGGGAGGTGTGGGCCCCCCCTCTGCCAGCTCGGCTTCCCCCTTTTGTTTACAGGGAGGGAGGGGGACGAGGGCTGGAGGAGGAAGAGGTGCCCAAAGAGGAGGAGGAGGAGGGGGGTTGAAATGAGCAGGGTGGGTGGGAGATCGCTACGGGAGGAGAGTTTCACCCTCTCCTTTCCAAACGAAGAGGCGGCGGGTGGGTGGGTGGGAGCTGGGAGGTAGTACAGGCCTAGTACCATTGAGGATTCGGATCATTAGAGGAAATGGCGCCGACTGACACCTATGGCGAATAATATATCGGCTCTAAATATTATTTCCCGACTATACTGCTTTTTTTATAGGTATACATAATGAGTAGGTCATTATCAAAATCAGGCTATCTCATGTTGTCAAAAGTGGGTTAATTTCCGGTTACAGGCATTAACTCGACGCTAAAATCATATTTCCAATATATGGAGCATTTTCACCTCGGGTCCCTTTGGGAAAGGTCACCTATAGCTGGGCCGTGAAAAGACTCGCTAAATCTGAAATTCATGTTTTCTGAAGCATTCGTACCGAAGAGCATGGTTTTTATAATGATCTACGCTTGTGTTTTCCCCGTGACCCCAAGAGCTATGCCGGCGCGCGGTAGCTACGTCTACTAGTAGGGCCACCCAAGTCGGACAGGTCTGTGGGACATGAGACAGACTACCAGTCTTTCCTCTCTTCGTTTCTCTCTCCATCTGTCCCAGCTTTGTCTCTTCTTATAGCCAGATGGCCATAGCCCCATAGTTGCTTTGCCTTCTTCCTAATAAACCTAACCTAAACGCTAAACCTTATATACCAAACGAACAAACTTTGCCTTACACACGTAGATATTCATATAGGCCTACAGTACTTGTAATACTTGCATGTTACCAGTAAGTAATCGACTCGTTATTGCATGCTACATAAGATTCGTATCTGTTCATGCACGACTGTGTTTGCAAAAAAAAAATGCGCAGTTTGAAATTTTTAACGTGTATTGTATATATTGTGCATGTTTTGCTGTATATGTGTGTCGAAATTAACCAGTTGCATCATAATATTCTCTTTATACTCTCGGTACGCAAGGTGATTAATGTTGGTGAAGACGTGTTCAGTGAATACCAACCAGAGATAACATGCTGGCCAACATAGCCTTGACTGACCAAGTTCAGTACCGAGGTACTGTATACCTAACCATTCATCCGTGCGCCGTTGTGACGTCATTGTAAACAATCAAGGACGTACGTGATGCGACAATGTGGAGACGACCTTGTTTACTTGTTCACTTTCCAACGCCGGGTGATGCCGGCAGGTGTTAACCAGAGTAAAGTACTTCAACCTCAGTGAATAACAGGTTCTCAAGGTAGAGGTACCGGCATCTACACGTTTTTAAAAAATCATTAGGCTACGCTTGTAACTGCACCAGGCTCATGAATATATAGCCTCGTATATGTGTTTTTTTGTTACCAAACTATTGTCAACTTTTTTATAGATATAGTTTCCAACCCCCCCTGCTTTGTTGTAGTTGTGTAGTGTTCACATGTGGTATAGATGAAAACCCAGGACTGCAGTGGGAGGGATTTATTATTTATCCCCGTGAGGCAGACCGCAGGAATAATTATGGGAGACTACTCGCCGGTCGGTCGAGGGAAATAAAGGGGGGGGGGGNNGAGAGGGTGGGTGGTTGGGTGGGTGGTACAGAGAGAGAGGCTGCAGATCGAAATTCCGGCAGGGAATCATGTAGGATTACCATGTGGCATGTGTATGCAAATTATTGGACTCTGCATGCTGGGCTGCCGACAGGCACGCTGCAGCATACATACACACACAAGTATAACACTACGGGAACAATTTTGTTTCCGGATCGATGCAAGTAAAAGTAAATAGAGTGGATCCGGAGGGGGGGAGGGGGTTGAAAGGGGGAGGAGGAAGAGGAGGCATGGCAACACTGGAGTAACTAAAAATCCGCAGTACTCCTACGCTCTCATAGTCATATGCGTGTGAGGATATAATTACCGCAGGCAGATCGTGAATATTTAGTCAGGGCTTAATTCAGGAACACTAACTATTACTCCGTGCTGTTTAACATCGTGAATAAAAGTAACTTACTGACTGTGTTCAGCACTCTAATGGAAGTAAATCTATAAATATTGAAGGATGGATCAGTATTTGCAGTGGCATTGTGTATGTCAGACTCCATGTAATATTGCAGGCATACTTAGGCCAAAAAGTCTAGAAATCACAGCGATATAGATTGATCTATGAGGATTTAACGTAGGCTAGTGTAGATTTAAAAACTATTCAACAGCTGCGACCAAGGCTGCGACACTGGGTTGTGGCGTACTCTCTCATCAGTTCAGCAAAAATGTTCTGTAAAGAGTATTTTAAAGCGACATAAATGCATCTCACAAAAGTTACGGTGAATCTGAATTAAACGAGATTGTCTAAACAAAATTACATGAACTAAATTAGCTTCTTCTTAAATCGTCTTTGTCGCCTTTAGTACGAGGAAAGTGCATCAGCAGACTGATCAGAGCATCTCATTTCTGCCAGACTACCAAGAATTAAATATATCACAACGTGTGCAATGTCAAGCCAAAACAACCGTTTAACGCAATGGATCTACTCTACATCGTTTAAATAGCCTAGCTGACATTTAGGGCAGTAAACGCTGGGCCGTGCCCCACTGGAATAACGAACTCGGCGAGTAAAAACAAGAGCAACCCCGCATCGCCCGGCAACAAGTGCAAAAACAAATCGAGCGCAAAACCAATGGCCACGCTCAAATTTTGAAACTCGCACCTGCTGAACATTTTTTTTTCCCCGTGTTCCTCGTTACAGCAGTCGTTCAAAGAGTTTGAAGTCCGCCTGTAAGGTCAGCAACAGCAGGCTTGTGTCGTTGGATAGTCTAACTCTCAGGATGAATCCCAACACACGATGTCAACTGGTCTGACCTGTACTGCACAATTTATATTTTAAACACTTTCCATTGGAACAATAAATGGGTGTGTTGCACAATCATTGATTTCACTAGTTTTTTAAACTCCGATGTGAACTACTAAAAATGGGGCTTCCTTTATAAAAAAAATCCAAATGCGCATTGCGCATTCCACGTATAGCTCCTGCAACCCTTCGAAGTCCCACAAAACTTCCCATTCACTATGAAGGGTTACTTATTATATGAATGAATAGATTATAATGCGACAAACTCCATCATCTAACTTGACACACGTCGGGAGAAAATTACCTTAATCGTAAATGAATGACAATGGAACAGGTATCAATAAGGCAACGCAAGATGGGTGTAAAGTTTAATGTTTTTTTAACATAATTATAATTGATTGCCGCAAAAGTTGCGTATTTTTATGCTCTTATATACTATTCGTAGTTTCCTCTGTGCATATTCGGCAGTAGGCTACATCATGCACAGAAAGCTAACAATTTCACTGGATATGGAGAGTAGTTATATAGCCTTACAGGCATTTGTGTGATGTTCCTAAACCACAATGCTTTTGCAGGGTCCCGGTCTCGGGGCCAAGATGTCGCTCTTTTATTATGAACAGAGCAGCCAAGAAACAGATAGACAAACGCACAGTAACGTTCCTTGGCCAACGGCATGCTTTAAAAAATAATTATTTTTTACCCTGCTTCAACATTGAAGCAATAGTCGCGCCGAGACTTGAGACCAGGAGCCACCGGTGTGGTTTAGGAATTGTACTTAACCTGCCACGTGAAAACCCTGGTTGTAGTTTCACAACAATTATATCGACAAGCATTTCGTTTAATGTTTTAAAATATTGCACGGTTCAAGCATTAAAATAATATTAAAATGTTTGAGAACCCAGCAAGAGTTGGCTCCCCTGATCCAACATGGCGACTTGTTCAGATTTGGTTCTGCGTTGTTGAAATGAAACAGCGCGATTTGCCCGCGGGCCAGCTCGGGGCGGAGTACTGGAAGACTGGGTCTTTTTTGGGAGAAGTAATAAGCTAGTACTTAGGTGGGTCAATGTGCAGGTGAACTGACCAATGAATACAGATAATCCATGTGTTTTACTGGGACAAACCTATTTTGTGATACTTGCTTCACATTATTAGGACCATTACGAGTAAAGCAGGACAAATTTTGGAGAGGAAAAGTGATCCGAAAGTAATCATTTGAAGCACTTTAGAGCGAGGCAAATCCCTGAGTTGGGTGAACATGTTGAAAGTGTCACCATGACAGTGGATCAAGAGTATCATGCAGTCCCCAATATCCCCATGACAGCTGGTTGAAATCATGGATAGTAATTTAGTCTTATAATCAAACCTCATTTCTGGTGCATGTCACAGATTTTGTGTGAAAAATTTAATGTGATTACAGACGTATGTTGCCCCACTGCACTGGGGGCATGAGCACTCAAAGTGCCACAAACATAATTTGTGACAGATAACATACCATTCATACTTCTCTAGGAATAAGAAAGCCAAAGCGTTACTGATTTACTTTTGGTGGGCCCAACCAACGGCACTTTGCTAGTAGTTCTTCATATGAATCATATCACATATAAAATTCCTTTCTTGCAGATTAAAGATGCCGCCACCTTATTGCGTCATCTGTGGCAAGCGACCTAAACCAGTATCTATGTTCAGTGTACCATGTGATCCAGGAAGACTTGCAAAGTGGCAGGCTGCACTTCCTCGATCTGATGTGATTCTGAAGCCAGGTAATCATCACCTTTGCCAGGTACATTTTGAAGAGGAGGATATCAAAAGAAAAATGGTGTGGAGGAATTCTGAAGGCATTGTTATATCTGAGGTAAGTGTCTGATTTAATCAAAACGATTGATTGCTTACTTACTTTTTTCCCTAGGTTCCTTACCAGCGCACAAGGCTTAGTGGTAGTGCAGTACCGAAATTCTGGCCAGGAGATCGTGTTTGTAGAAAATGGGAACATAATAAGGAGAAAAACAATGGTGGCCAGGTGAAATTAAAGAGAAAACATTCGAAGTCACATTCACAACACAAATCTATGAAAGTGCAGAATCCCAAGGACACTTCTGCAACTTCAGAGTCATTGCGACAAGAAATGGTAAGCAAGATTCTACAATCAGATGCTTCTGTGAAATCATCATATGGTCGTGTATACGTTAAGAGACCCAAAAATCATACTTCAACACCTGCATCCATGGCGCAAGACATAGGGTATGAGGCTGAGGACGTAAAAGATGAGAATGATACTGCAACCTGTCCATCACCAGACCATGCATGTGTTGCACAAATAAAGTGTGAAGTTGAGTTCATTGAAGACACAAGTGATGCTGCTGCCTGGCTATTGCTGGACCATACATCTGCAGAACAAGAAATAAAGTGCAAGATTCAAGATGTTGAAGAAGTGAATGATGACTGATGTTGCTGCCTGGCCATTTCCAGACCTCCAGACCATGTATCTGCAGCAGGAGAAATGAGGGATGAGGCTGTAGTTCTTGAAGAAATAATTGATGCTTGTGGATTTGTACTACTGTACCTGAATATGTAAACATGGGCGGTGAAATGGTTTCTAGGAAGTTGTTACATACGGTACGCTTGTACAGTTATCTTACTTTTACCATTGTGTTCAGTGGATAGGAGTACTTTTCCATAATTGCTGTTTTCCTTCAGAAGCTTGTATTCTCAGCTGACCAACAGTAATCATTTTGAAGCCAGTTTCATATATCCGACTGAATCAAAATCAATTGCACTTCGGTCCGTAACACCACACTTACATGATGATTGTGCAATGACTTAGGGAATGATTCTTGTCCAGTGTTTCATGAACTTCCACCTAGCTATCTGAGAGGGGGGGCCAGTGCACGTGACTGTCACACTTGTGCGAAAATGGCAAGAGTTGCAGCCTTGACGCTTGCTTTTTTGCAATCTCATTGAAGATAAAGTTTAATGAAAATACATTTCTGATTCCTTTTCAGATTCCCTTAACTGCATTGCATCTTCTCTGCTGAAACTGTAGAACTCTCTGCCCAGATTATGGTAACAAATTGTGGGACTGAGGTGAGGCCAATGGGCAGTATTTTTCTGCCACAGACACAGCATAAAATGTAAAAAACCTTGCAGGACATTTAAAGTCTCGTGTTTGATGCTCTAACAGTGTTGCTCAATCCCTCTGGAAATCTGTGCAGTTTGAATTGAAACTTGATGAATGGCCGGTAGCTGGTTAACAAGGTAACATTGTAAAGGGGCCAAGTGTCACTGGTTAGTGCTAAACTGAGGAACTTGCAAGTGCGTAACTTTTGTTACTTTTTTGTCAAAATGTATTGCACATCTTTGTGAGAGTATTTAAAATATTGGTATGCAATCAAAAAATTATCTCGTCATTCCGCAGATACATGCCGGTTGCAGGTACTTATTGTGTATTGCTTGTTTACATATATTACTCTTGATCTGTTCATCATCATTTTGTTTATTATTTATAATTTTTATGTAGTCCATTGCTTAATGGCCATTACGAGAACTTGCAGATTTTGACTTTAGATGTGTAGGTTGAAGCTAAAACTTGATGGTAATCACCCCGAGTTGGTGATTCAAAGAGTGGTAATGGTGGAAAGTTGATGTATAAGCAAGAATAGCACCACCAATGCTTTGTTAACAAACTTGGGTGTCATCATGCATGTTATGCATGTTGTTCAACTCTTGCAGAATTTTTCTTGAAAGTTGTTGGAGCTTCACAAATTTTAAGAGACTTACTGATATTGCTAAAAAAAAATGTTTCAAATTCTCTGCGTATGACATTTTGTGACAGGTAGAGGTTTTATCATTTATTCTCCTCCAGAGACCGAAGAGTTAATGGTTGTTAACTCTTCGTGGGTCCAACCAAGAGCACCTTGTCAGTAGTATGTCATAATAATATCAATGGGTAATTTTCTTGCAGATGAGAGGTGGTGTCACCATATTTTGTCATCTGTGGCAAGCGACAAGTGATGCAGAAAGATTTGCAAAGTGGCACGCTGCACTTCCCCAACTGATGTGATTCTCAAACCACTTTGTCATCACCTTAGTGAAATGCTACTCCATGTGTTTTTAACAAGAGGTTATGATAAGGAAAAAATATCTGTAGGAACTTTGAAGGCAATTTAAAGTGCAAGTGTTTTGTGTGATAACGGTGTCTGATATAATTAACACGGTTAATCACTTACTTTTTTGCCCTAGGCTACGTACCAATGCCCAAGTGTAAGGTGGCAATTGCAAAATTCAAAGAAGGGATAAGGAATTTAAGGAATTTCTTTGAAACGTAAAGGCATTGTTCACAAAAGGCCCTCACGACGGGATTTCAACTAAAATGTCCAAACTACGGGAGCGTTGCTCAAGAGATAAGCTGATTGTCTTTCGAGTTGCGCCCACCCCAAGAAGAATGTAAGGACATTGAAATAATTAAAACCACAGATACTATTGTTGGTGAGGAGGTGTTAATCTTCGGAAATTCACCATATAAGCGGCGGCCAAATAGCAAGAAGGAGAGTTGGAGGGAGGCAGTAGTGAGAAAAGTCGAAAAGCAACGCGTTGAGCCAAACCAGCCGAAACCAACCAAAGGAGAAGAGGACCCCGGAAGAACTTCCACCATCAGCCAAACCGCACGTCCAGGAACCCCAGGCATGACCGTGAGTTAGTTGTGACCCAGAAGGGGGCGGGGTGGTCCAGTGGCCCTTCATTGATTCAGGTAGAGGACTACGCCCCTTTATGTTGGGACTGGGGGAAGAAGGGATTAGTGTTGGATTTTTAAGTGCGTATGTAAGAAAGTAGATGTTAATTGAATAAAAGACATGATTGTTCCTGAAAGGTGTTGTCTTGGGCGTCTCAATTGAAAGACAAAAGCACGTAATGTTGGTCTAACCACCAACCTTACTTACATTTCCCCCTCGTCGCGATCTTTTGCAAGTGAGCGGAAGTCGGGTCATCACCAGATGACCTCTGACCCCGTCTCATCAACGTTTCGCAAGACTTATGACTGTTATGAGTTAGGGCAGTACCCAAGTTGTGGCCAGGGGATTATATCCATAGGTAATGGAATCATCAGAAGGAAATAAGTACTGTAATAGTGGTGAGGTGAAAGCAAAAGGAGAGCCTATGAATCTGTGAAGTTGCACGATCCCAAACACAACTTATCATCTTCAGCGTCATTGGGAGGAGACATGATAACGAAGATTCTGCAGCTAGATGTTGCTGTTGCTGCAGCGTCACATGATTATACATATACAGGGTGTTCCAAGTTCGTGGGTCATTTAAAAAAAATGGTTATCACTAGTTTCACCCCAAAGTAGTTAATTATGTGTAGCTTGTTGTGCCCTGATCCAGTTGCCCCATTACTCCCAGTGGGTCGAATATAGCATTTGCTATAGAATAGGGCATCGGGTTAGGGGCGCAACACGCTACAAAAAAAACTGCTTTGAGCAAAATTTCCTACAACTAAAAATGACCCACTAACTTGGAACACCCTACCTACAGCATCTCAAGGACAAGACCAGCTATTAGCCTGCAGGACGTGGAGGGCAAGGTTGAGGGTACTGCAGATGTGTGTGTTTTCCCCCCCTGGCTATTGCCAGGCCTGTAGATCATGCATTTGTGGCAGAAGAGGTGAGTTTCTGGTTTCTGAAGAAATGTTTGATGCTGATGCCTGCCTGCGAACAGACAATAATTACAACAAAGGAGAAGGAATGGTTGTTAGGAAAGCGTCATCTACGCATGTTACATGACTTCGCAAAACATGTGGTAACCCTCCTCATCATTGTATACTGTATAGTTACTTACTACCACATGATAGTACTGTGATGTAATTTTCATAAAAACATTGGCTCTGTCTGTGTTTGATTCATTTTTTAAACCCAGGAACCTGCATCACACTTTTGCCACCCCAATCCACACCTTACAAGTTATGCAACTCAGATCAGATTTTTTCCCCCCCCCATATTCCCTGTCAGAGTTGTAGAACACTCCATCCAATTGATCCAAAATACTGTAACATTGCATGGAATCAAGTTGGAGCCACTTATGCCACCCTCAATGTGCCGGTATTCGGGTATTGTAATATTGTGCAATGTGATGTCGGAGGAAGGGGTTCATCTAAGATCCACAACAAGAACCATAACAAGTGAACTTGCCATCATGACTCCCGTTATTATTGGTGAAGATAACGTTCATAGCATCTGGCAGTGCATTAAAATGGTGCAAGGCAACCTTTTTCTCTGCCTTGCTTAGTCCACACAAGACTCTCCTGGTCATGGTGGTTTCAAAACTTAGCTTAGTAGACAGTGCAGTGTAGATAAGTTCTTTTTATACCGATACATCAAGTTGGACAACTGGCTTTGCATCGGGGAAGAATCAGATGTAACGTCTGCAGCAAGTCAAGGCAACTGAATTATTACGAAAAAGAGACTGCCCACCAGTGTGATTGTATATACACAGTAGCCTATATACGAAAGGCCGCAATACTATTTTTCAACCACAAAGTTGATGTACTCACGGGTGTAGGCCTACTGGTCGATGACACGCCATTGATATTGTTAGTTTAATTTCTGCCATCGTTGAAAGAAATATATTGTTGCCCACTGTGACGTCCGTTACCATTAATAGATCAGCAACTTTCCCCTCCCGAACTTAGCCCTTTATACTTTCTTCACCTCTTCTTTTTCGTACCACGTCTTCCTCCCACCTTCCGTCGATATTCACTCACTAGTTTGCTATATAGGAAGGAACTAATACAGTATTTAGAAAATGGGTATGAAACTGGGCAAATATGGGAATGCAGTCCAATATTAATTCCATTCATCTTAATTCAGTTCACTTTCCATTTAATTCCATTCATATCCATCATGTTCTCTCTATACTGTATATAATTTTTCGAAATTATGCAATTGGCACATCATTCCACATTACTGAACTCCATTGATTCAGTCATTTTTGACGCGAGTCATTTCGTGTCAAATGTAGGGCACGTGGGCACGTTTTTCGTTAATAATGCAAACCCGTCTGACATTTAGTGCGAATATGGCAAGAACAGCTTACGTGTAAGTAAGCCTGGTTTTGTTGGCAAACACTCATTATCGGGGTTCTGAAACCGGTGTGCAGTAAAAACAGTGCCTTAAAAATTAAATGAAAAAGTAATTCAAATAATTAGTTATTATAAATAAATAAGAACGTGACAGCCACATATGCTTGCAATATCTCACTGTGCTGAATGGGTAATCACATCACATATGTGTGGGCTACATTAGACCTGACTTACTTTCCGGAGTTTGAAAATTAAATATTTGATTCACTGCAAATATTTTGAAACAAATTATTCTGACCACAATTTTATTGCCGTACTCATCAGATGTCCGTCACACAGAAAAATGGCCACAAAATAAAAACATCAGTTACGCGATATCTTAATAATTATTATGAACAATAAAATTAGCGGGGAAAATTAGTAATGTCCTTTAATTGGCATGTAGGCCGACTAGAAGAGCCTAGTACTGCCTATAGTGTTCAACAGTATGACTTGTAACTGGGGCATAGAGACAAAATTATCGTTCAGGTTGGCAATGTATGTTTTATGAAAACATTGATCAAGCGCGGACAGTTACTATACGAGGCATTATGCAGTCGCGATATTGTCACCACGTTATTTTATACATTAAAATAATGCATATATTGACGTGCAGGAAGCCTCTCAGTCTCAGAGAATGAATCACATTTTCATTCAGTCAACGATAACTATCGTCAACCCCCTCGGTCAACCCAGTGTCGCAGTACAAAAATATACAAGGAAGCTCGCGTATCCAATCCCCTCTTATCACTGGTTTTTAGCAAGCTAGAAATAGGGAAGCTGCGATAAGCAAAAAAAACAAAAAACAAAAATAAAATAAAAGGTTGGTGAGATGTGCCATTAATTCCTCGAGCTTCGTCTCTCTCCCTTGCAGCAGTTTTCGTGCTTCTTGACGCTATCGAAGAAGAAGGTTCGGCCGCAGTGTTTGCACGGGTACAGCTCGTTCAGATGCTCTTGCCATATGGCGTCCATCGTGCCCTGGAAGTCCACTCCACCTGCTTCTGCAATACACACAAGCAGTGATTATAGCCATATAAATTCACCGCCCTCGGATTGTTTTGCTGTCCTCATGTCGCAACTGTTCCCCGATGATAAAGAGTTTGTTACTCACCTTGTACATGAATATATTCGGTATCGCTCTGTAAGAATTTCACAAATCGGAGTTCAAATGAGACAGCGCATGTGGTATATAGGGGGACAGGATATGGGGACTGACAGCAAAATTGCAAACCTGCGATGTAATATTCAAACTGTAGACAATGTGACGTCGAGTCGAAGGTCATTGCCTCCGTTGTCTTATAAATACTTTGCAGCCAGAAGTGTCTTCTCCTAACAAAACTTTCTGCTAGATGTAGTCATGTAGATACTACGGACTACGGAGTGCGAGCTAGTAAGTTTTTTTTAAATACCTGAGCTGCTATACTACAGTGGTATAGATGGTGTAATTTTGTTTTACACAATAATAAGGCATAACTTAGCTACAGTGTAGGTTCACTATGCGCAATTGTGCTCAACTAACTTGTAAGTAGGCTAACAATAATGCAGTCTTCTGTCCTCGACGAAAAGTGGAAGTAATGCCTCGTAAAAGACTCGCGTGACCTTGTCTGCTGCTTTTGAAATGCTTATAAGACTGTATCATGAGCTAGAGCATTTGGAATGGAGATGTAGGTTTTTTATTTTTAATGCGATTTTCTTCGAATGTTCGCATGGGATAAGGGATGACCCTGAACGGAAAAGAAGGCAGGATATAAGACTACAGCGCTAAATAAGTACTACAGTGCATACAGGATTACAGGTACACTCCATACAAAGTTAAAGATATACGATAATTATTCAAGAGAGACGTGGCAGAAACGTGTGTTTAATAACCATAGCACACAATGTCACCCATGCAAACCATCATTCAATACATTGTACTTTCAGGCCTGTATGCGAGGCTGAATACATTGTACAGTTTATACCGGCAACTTCTTTAACTTCGAAATGACAGCCGATAAGTACAAGTTTCAATATTATATCAAGACAACAATAAGACTGAAAAATATATGAAACTCAGGCCGGTCATAACCACTCGCACTTAGCAAAATACTCCAAACGCTCTGTGCAGAAAAATATTGCTTTCACATTATCGACTTTTAGCGTACAGATTACTCTCGTGAATTATTTCTGAGCAAGACATACCACTCTATAAAAAGTGTACAGTACTGTCATTTGAACTACAGGAATAGCAAAGTACATTTCCTAAGGTCAAATCCCATTTTTGGAGAGGGATCCCAGTCACTCCTTGCCTTTCGGTCTCCACCATAATAATACGATTACAGTGTTAGTACAGGGTGTGTCTGACTGCATCGGTGTCGGGTTAGTCTGCTCCGATCGAACTACCTGTAAATTGCACCGGGAAATTGTCCGAGGGCCTGACAGGCTCCTTCTTCTGCAGGTGTGGGGGCAACCTGTCGTTCTCAATCCTCCATTTCTTAAGGCACTGTGGTTGGTGAATCACGATCGACTTCGTCCCGAACTCTCTCTTGCATATGTAGCATATGATGGAAGGGGGCTTGCCACCTCTGGCCCCAGCAGGAGGCGACGTCACCTGATGGGAGGGAAAAAAGTATACATTTTGGTGTAATTAGGTTCGACCCCCCCACTTCCACTCAACGCATTGCAGGTGAACCCCTCTTCCATGCTTAATAATGAATCGGACTAAATTCTCAAGAAACATTGCATGGAAACATTACATGCAATAAATTAGCAGACTGTCCAACAAATATCGAATGGAAAAGGCAAGGACACTTAGAGGTTGTTTCATACATTGTGTCTGCAGGCACACATCTCGGCAACGAGGCTGTGGTCGCTGCGGTGGCCTCTACTGCTCTATACATATAATGTTATCCTCTTATTCACCCAAAAATGCTCGTCTGACTCACATTGGCATGATGAAACACCCTGCGCATTACCACGTCCCCCACTCATCGTATATGTAATAAGCAAGGCGCTTTTCCTGTACGGTATACCATGCATAATGTAAAACGCGGCAAAGTTTGCGGAACGGAAATCGATGGCTACTACGGCAGCCTCTGGGTTAAGTAGTTAGGCAGGCTTACCAAGGGCACTGGAATCGATGCTATCTCCTGCACTATTATTGATATGTGCCAACAACACACAAAAAAAGTGCGTTCATGAATAGCCCGCCTTTTAGGAGCGTCGTCGTTGCTCAACCTGTGCAGAAATACTGCCATAAGCTATTGTTCAGCAGAAAGCCTCAGTATTTCGTGTTTAAAAAAGCGAATAGTTTTTGTTCGGTGAAAAAAAGCCTATATGAGATTTTGTTGTTGAAGATCCCGGTTTGAAGGCCACCTTCTTACAATTTGAAAAACTTTCTTAATTTTAAAAATCGTTTACAGCAATGGTGGGTGGAGCCAAACTTACATGTTTAAAAATCGAAACTGACAGTTCGCAGTATGTTATTTAATTTAATTCCAACGGCTCATTTGAAGCGACACACTGCAACAAACTTTACACAATATTATTTCATAAGAATGGGTAATTTGCCACCACAATTACACTGTATGCGATGGCTGTAAGAGCTTCACAAAACTACTGTTCTTCTTCTGGCAGGCGATTACATTGCCAGCGTGAGACCTACAGATGATAATGTAACAAATGGGAGGGGCATAGTTATTGAAGGTTCCCACGACTTCCTTTAAATGCCCGACTGACATCTTTAAGAGTGATTGTGCACGAAGAGGTACCCACCGGTGCCAGGAGAACACATATTATAGGAAAAGGGGGACTGGGATTTTGTATGAACAAACGGCACACGCCAACTGCATATATAGCCACTCTTTTTTGGTTATGGGGTCACAGTCTTTTCAGCTCACTTTGCTTTTTTTCTGATCCTATTCACGAAAGTTTATTCCTTATTTATGGGGCGCCACGGGTCGATTTCGGTTCTGATTTAATGGGATGGAGGAGGGGAGACAAGGAGGCCACTCTTTGTTTGTTATCGGCATAATAGGCCGACTTTGTTGTACCTGCAACCGTCATGCGTGTAACATATAGGCCTACACCACCACGTCCTACACATTCGGCGATTCGGGTGGACTAACCTGAGCTGATGTTGATGGCTCGGACCGTGGTGGCTCGGACCCATCCTTGGGCTTGCAACTTCTTTTGTGCACCTCGAGCCTGTCCGGCTGGAATGTGCGCCCACATATGTTGCAGGGGATCAGGAGCGCCTGCACATGCAACAACAAAAAAGTATTATCAGAAGAATCACTCAGTTAGATACCGGCAAGTCATGCAGACGATCATTGGATAATTATTCAAATCACAACGACCCGAAGGCAAACAAAAGGAAGCCACTGTGAACCCAGTTTTAAATCTCCAGCATCGTATTGATGACAACATTCAAAGAACACCAATTAATATGCTTAAATTTTAAAATCCAATTTTTAATTAATGGTTAGAGAAGCTTGATGACGGGCGATGTCCAACTCACCTTCTGAGTTTGCCAGGCGAACTCGTTCCACTCCGAAATAGTAATCGGAGGCGTAGGTCTCACTGGAAGTGACCTCCTTTGACTTTCAGGCAACTCCCCGTTCTCTCTCTCGAATTTCTGAAGAAAAAAAGAGACGAAGGATAGACTGTGGGTCAGACGATGTTATATAAAAAGTGCATACAAATTGGCTCGTTTAAAAGAAAAAAAAAAGATCGCGAGAAAAATTTGGGAGACCGGAATCCTTAATTTGAAAGGCCATTGCAAAGTCGCCCTTACTTTTAGCGTTCTGCTCTCTACAGTTGCGTGCCGGGTTTTCCTAGAATAGCACCCGACTATCAGATAGAAAATGTTATTGATGGGTTAGCCAACCTATGTGACGGGTTTCCCATGGCAATTTGATTTTTTAATCCCGTTCTGATCGGCTCTTTTTTTATTTCACTCGCAATGGTCAGGGTCAAGAATTACAATTGGCCTGCTTCCCTTTTTTTTGTGTGTGAGCCCCCGTTTCCAGGTGAGCATTGCCAAGGTTTGACCTTCGCTGTACAGATAGGTGTGCTCGATAGGTCGATCGGTTTTTCCCCCTCGCTTGATGTTTGGTTGGTGGTGCTTACCTCAATGCACCTCCGCTCGTGCAGTCTTAATGAGTTGGTGCCAAACTCTCTGTGACAAACGTAGCATATGAGGGTGCGAGGTCGACCAGTGCTGGTCGTACCACCGGAACCGTCGTCCAGGATCACGTAAAAATTCTCCAGCTCTTTGGCCAGGTCGCCGTCGTCTTCGGTCACCTTCTTTCGAAGCACCTTGATTGGAAGGTACTTCGATGCCGACGAGGTGTTCTCAACTTTCTGAGAGGCAAAAAATATAATATATTTGTCGATAAATTATTTTGAGTAGGTTTCGGATCGCCTGTTCAAGTTTCCACTCATTGAAATTATTGTACCGTACTGGGTGATCTTTACTATTCCAGTTGCGTGACCGGGTTACTCCGTACGTACTTGAATAGCAGATCACTTAAATTTGTAATACTAACTAGCTCGAAAAGTAACCTATACATGATTTGTGCAGTCATTCAAATTAAAACACCATGCACGATCCGCAATCATTTTAAAATCGTAATTAGGGAAGGAAAACTATATGATAATAAAAATGGATTATCGCATCAACTGAACCAGTAATTTCCACTCGAAAGAAGAGGACACTTTTATAGGGTTAAGAACTGGAAAAAACACCCCTCATTTTGAGCTGAAACGACTGTTTAGATGGCGAGCACCCAGTGACTTTTCTTCAGATAAATAAATATGATCGCAACAATTTGCGAATTTTCCTTTCACAATTATTGCAAAGTGCAATTTGGTTTGCTAAGATCTCAACGTATTTACAGCGCTCAAACTGCGGTTCTGCGTGCAAAAAAAATAATCCCTTACACTCTGAATGGCTATTTTTATAATCCAAGATATAAAACGGACCTTTGTTTCCTGGTTGACTTTGGTGCTGCTAAAATTGAGCGGAAGTGCCCTTTGGACCACGTTCTTGGAAGCCATCTTCGGAGGAGAGCTGCTGGGGCTCTTGAGGGCTTTCTTGAGCGCAGTGCAGTCGAAGCTTGGAGGATGGCTGTGGAATCGTTCAGGCTGGTCTGAGCGCGCACAGCTGAAGCATGGCAAGGGGACACTGGCTGGTTCAGGTTCAGTCCTGAACAAAGGGTGAGACCCTCCGGACAGGGGCTTCCGAGGCAATGGTGCGGAAGGAAGGGCCTTCAGTTGTCGCCGTCCTCCAGAAGACGCCTTCACCAACTCTGGGCTGCTGCTGGCCGTCTCTTTCTGCAGTCTGACAGCGATCCAAGGCATTCTTTTTCCCTACAATGACAACATTGTTATGAATAGAATGAGACCGCGGTTACTACGGAAACCATAATTATATGCCTCACCTGCTTCCGGTTCTGTTTCTTTTTGCGGTCCTGCTTGGCCGAGTGGCTCATAGTTTCCTTCAGATTTTCCCTGGTGGTTGTGGTCATGTCTACCGCCTCCTGGAGAGTCGCGTCCAGGATTGTGGGTCGTTCCAGGGTGGCCGTTCCAGGGCGTCTGGGCGACTTCTCGTCATCGGACTGTCCACTGCTGTAGATATCGGGCAGCAACGAATCGTCCGAGTCCGAGTCCGGTACGTGCGCCAGACGGTGTCCATTCATGTTGGTTCTGGAGGACAGCAACTTGGTGACAGGTCTTGCTGCTTTGTCGCCGTTGTGGTTGTTGACATTGTTGGCAGGATTGACAGGCGTTGGCAACCGCTGCTTAGTAGGCAGCTTCTGGTTCTCCAGGTGCCACTTGTCCAGGCACTGCGGCTCGTGTATTCCGATTGACCTGGAGCCAAACTCCCGGTGGCATATGTAGCACTCCACCAGTCCCGGAGGCCTGAACACAGCATCCACACTAGCCCCGACCATACCCAAGTTCAAGGTGACCCCAGTACCCGCATCGGTGTGCACAACCCGGCCGCCCGCGAGTAACTAACT
This sequence comes from Catajapyx aquilonaris, assembly GCA_000934665.2. Lineage (NCBI taxonomy): Eukaryota > Metazoa > Arthropoda > Diplura > Dicellurata > Japygidae > Catajapyx > Catajapyx aquilonaris. Next base: position 50,668 of record JYFJ02002722.1, read on the forward strand.
CAGGCAGGGTCCCAGCAGAGCAAAAGCCGGTCGATCGCAAATCCACGTCACAATCAACAGCTGTGGAGACCATCCCAAAGTCCCTCCGTTGCCATCGCTACATACCCTCCTATACTAATAGTCAGCTTGCTCTGTTCGGTTTTTGCACCTGCCCTTCTTCCTCCTACGCGTACCATGCACTGTATAGAAAGCCTACGGGCAGTTACGTGAACTCGTGTGAAATCACGCGCAATATTGGTTACCTCATAAAAAGTAACATACAACAACAACAAAATTATTGTTGGCAGGTGCGAGTCTGTATACAAGGATTGTGCTTTGCAAGGGCGTTATTGCGTATTGCTCTCGTTGCTAGAGGGATGATTCATTATTATGTCATCACAATCATCATGCACGGTGAACATGTGATGGGCATTTTCCGCTTTGATTGGTTATTCCACGTATGAAGACAGAACGATCCGAGTTACATTACAGTTCCTTAGTATCTCTGAGTTCTGGTTCATACGACGTGCAGCACAAAATACCTCATGTCCCTATCAGTCACAGCTCAGCCCACACGAGTATGAGTAGGCAGAAGACAATGCTACATTCCGGATTTTCGCTCGCTGCAGCCACAAAAAAATTGAGTGAACCTTTTACGACCTTATATATTACATGGCTTCGAGCTAATATAACTTGAAAATCCTTTCAAGTCGAACAATAAGGCTACTTATTAGACATTGTGAGATCCTACCTGACAATAGTATTTGAGAAATAATCAGAAATACATGACGCAGGTCACTTTGCTAAAAAATGCGATTAAAATTTTCTCGCCCATTAGCCATATTGTTTATGGTGCAACGTCAATACCCGATGGTTATTTGAGCATCGCACATAATATGTTGTACGGGCACGGCAGTGGCTGGAGTAGAATAAAAAGACAGAGGTGGGCAAGCAGTGGACTGCGACACTTCTTGTCCATTTTTCAGTCTTCAGTTAACTGCAACCCACGGTGGAAGGTATGTAGGCTATGCAAGTGGTGCCACTGGTTGGCATTTCTACAGCATTTCTAAGTTTTACCAGCATTGTTTAAACGTATTCCAATCCCACACGTATCGCCTCAGTTTGTGGAATTCATATACAGTATACAAGTATAGTTACCGATAGTAAAAGTGGGTCAACCATGCATCTGGTGAAAAAAAGCATAAAATTTGGTACCGGTACGAATGTCCCTGAGACCATACTCTTCCAATCCAGATAAATGGCTCCATGCCCGTTTTGGCCCCGGACGCATATTAACAAACTGTACATGGCTAGAGAGACAGGCGGCCTGAGCCCCGCCCTCCCTCGCCCCGATTGGTCCTGCGTCTGGCGCGCTTTTAAAAAC
>JYFJ02002723.1:0-52237 GCA_000934665.2 Catajapyx aquilonaris
CTTAAATCAAAAAACTCCTCCTGAGATTTTTTCTATGTCAGGGAAAGGGTCTGAGTTACAACATATTTAAAAATCGGATTTTTAAATTAGGCGGATTATTTTAAATTTTTGTTTGAAATTTTGAAAATGGGACAAAATTTTCAAAAAAGTCACAATACGAATTTTCAATCCTTAGTGAGATTGGGCTCTCGAATCTCTTCAAAGGGAGCGGTCTGTGACGTCTGTAGCTCAATTGGTTCACGAGATATGACCGATTTCTGAAACCCTACCTTCCGAAAAGGACGTTTTTTTCGGTGGGCCTATCTCCGGGGAGGGGGGGTAAATCTCAAAACCGCGCAAATGGTATTTTTGAAAGACGTAATTAAAGCGATTCTCCGATTTTCGTCAAAATCTGACAACCCAAGGGTCAATTTTCCTTAAAAGCTCGGTGAGTTGACATGGAATGACCCAGGTCATAACTTTCACGTTCATCAATAATGCTGGTCTTTATTGTGGCACTTTGTACACTTACATAGCATTGAACAACTTATAGAAGTGGCCCTGCATTTGCATCGTTGTTCCTGCAACCCTCCAATTTGCATCGGCAGTACATTATTTCCACACACTCTTCAGGAACTCCGCCAATTGTGGTCCAGATAGGTGTTAACTTGCCATTTTCGTCTTCTTGCCAGCCGCAGGAGGTTGGTGCAGGGGGATTAAACACTGGAATGTGAGCGTTCTCCCAGATGACAGTTTGCAGATGCGCTCTCAGGATATGCTGCTGGACTGCGTCACTAGTCGGCGGAAGAACCTCAGATTTTCGGGCACCGAAGAGAGCGTAACGAGCAGCATCGCATGTTCTCACGCCGTCTTCCAAAACTTCAAACAACTTGACAATGAATTTCTCTGCATTTTTTTTCTGAGTCGCTGTCATCGGTGACGTTCCAAACTCGTTCAGTAACAGGGGGAATTTCTTGTAAGTAACCCAGGCACTATGCTTTGTAATAGTTGTGAGGTAAGATGTGACATCACTGCCAGTAAGAGCATGGAACGCCATCAAATTTTGTGTCTCCACTGCAGTGAGGTCCTTTCGTATTTCATGAACTGGAATGTACTTACGCTTGGACGCAGTTCCAGCCATGATCCACAGCTCCTCACACTTGAAACGCTGGTAATGGTGCACCAACAGCAGAATAATGTCAGTATCCTTTGCAGATACGACTATTTGCTCAAATGTGCTGGACGCCGCATGCAACACTACTCGCGTATCAGCCTCTTCATGGTTCTATCGCAGATGTTTCACGTCCGTCCCTTTGCTTGAAGCTACCTCTTGCTCGTCCTCAAATCCGCCCGAAAGCACAACTTCTAATGCACCAAAGTCAACTCTGTCCAACTGTGTTGAGAGGAAGCTTGCCAGATTAGCCTTATTATCCGAAAGTGCCAGGAAGTCCCTCCAACTGCTAGGCAAGGGCACATCTTTATGGTCAATGGACCTGCGAACTGGTGTAAAAGAAGTTGCTGCCCGTGACCGCTTCTCTCTAGTACTGGGCTTGATCGATGCAGTCCTGTAACGATCAAATAAAACATCGACTCTGGTGAATCCTTGTGAACTTTTCTTCAGATGTGTGGCAACAATATCTGATATAGGTCTCCAAATGTTCTAGCAGCAAACGGCTTTCCTAACGCCTGCACCATGGCTTGACCGTCTACAATAATTAGAAGAGAATCGGAGCAAATTGTCACAAATGCGGGGAAGCTCATTTTGTCAGTTAAGGTTTTAACTAAGGTCGACTTCACACCAGTCTTCATGTCTCCATTCAGTTCGGCCAAAGCCACAGGTTTTGAAAATAGTTCATAGCGTAGAATGTTAACTGGGTCTACCGAGCGACCAGATTCATGTGCCAGAACAATGTGTCTCATTATATCACGATCCTCCTTCATTTTTTTGACTGCAAGTACGCGTTTTTGCACAGGATTCTTGTGCAGAGTAGCAAAAGTAAGAGGCGAAGACTTTTCAGCGGATCGTGAAATTGCACAGCAGGAGTTCCATTATCATCTACAACAAGTCTGTCTCCTACGAACTTCCGCACAGTCTCCAGTCCGAGAGCCCTGGCGTTCAGAAGGGAGTGGGAAATTTCTGGAGTCGCCACATCCTTGGTAAGAGGGTTTTGAAGTCTGGGACCTGGATCAGAACTGAAGACTCCTGCGGCCTTTAAGATAGCTAGAAGATCATCTTCATCATTTTGATCGCGTATACGACGCGACGGCCAGGTTTGGTTTCGTTGTGGAGAGATTCCGACAATGGCACTTTGAAGAGGCCCGCAGTTTTCTGACTGATTTCCGTCCTCCAGTGGTACGACAAAGCCCATTTTTCTAGTGTGTTTTCGTTGTTGGTGATACCCACGACCCCGCCTGCTCCTTTGCAAGTGCCGACGAGCCATTCCTGGGCGTGGTCTGCATCAACTTGATTGAACTTGCCACGTGACGTCTTCACAACGAAGTCTCCAGCTTGGAATGCAGCCTCGATCACCTCAGGAAGGGTGTGTAGATCTGCAATGTAGACACTCATAGACTTCATATAGTTCAAGTGGTCGCATCTTGCGATAAACGGTAGCATAGCAGAGAGAGACGAGCTCATACACACCATCTCTAATGGATCGGGTGAAGCGCAAGAGAATGGACACCATTTCCAAGTAGTCCCACCAAAATGAGAAGTTTGGATTTCCTTTAAACTTTGCGGCGAAATCTTGGAGATGCTTCAGTAATGATGACCCCTCTCCTTGTAATAAGAACGTCACCGCGTCGGACGGATCCATGTCCTGAAGACCTCTAAAGCTGTGCGCTAAGTCCTTGTTGTGGTCTTCCAAATAGTCAAGAAACTTCGGGATGAGGATTCGCCACAGGGACTGATATGTCAACTTGTGGTACCGCATGGCCTTCTGGTATGCTTTCCCTTCTAGCGCCTTCTCAGCTGATCCAGATGCCGTAATGTTGCTCTCTAGCCACATTTCTGGAAGTCCGGACTTGCTCATATGTTGACCAATGGTTTTCAAAAAAATCATGGAAATGTGAAGACCCATTCTTAAAATCAGGCATTGTTTGAATTTTTGATTGGAAAATTTCAAGTTCATCAATCTGTAGTAAAGGTCTTGGTCCACTGTAAGAACAACATATTTTTGATTTACAGCATCGCACACTGAAAAACATCTCTCCACTACAGTGAAAATGGTGTTTAATTCGTGGGCTGGATGAAGTAGTAACGGCATGTATCCAACAGTAGTTTCAGACGTGTCCGTAGTCCTGGCTTCTCTGTTGAATTGAGTCCAGCCTATCTTCATGTCCCTTACCTGCCTTTGACCTATGAACGCAAGGTCACACAAAACAGCATCCCCCACTGCCTTAGAATTCCCTACGTCCGCAGAATACCAATCATGCTGTACAGGTTCATTGAAGGTGGGATGTTGGTCTCTTATTGGACCTGCGTGCAGAACTTTCTTCAGCACGTCTGGAACAATGTTACTGCGGCGTTTTCCAATTTTTACACTTGTCAAGGAATCACTGCTTTCTCTTCCTTCTCGTTGGAAAGCCACCATCTGCGTCCCATGGAACATGGTCTTCCCATCGAGCGTGTCCATGATGATGTCGACATTATCTGCCGTGAACTGAATGATGGGTGACGCAACTGCATCAATTGTGGAATGCAAATGGAAGTTAGGAGGGAAGACAGCTCCTGTTTCCATATCTAAGGTACGCAGAGTCAGTTCAGCAAGGGAGTCATCCACTAACTTCACTTGATCATAACTGAGGCCATGCCCAGCTCTGTAAAGCATGTTTACCAGCGCCTTACTCCTTGTCTTTTGATGAACACTGAGAGCCAAACCTACATGCTTTGAAGTCCACTTCTTACCCTTGCTAGTTACGAAGACAATATCCTGAGCAATGGAATTGACTTTTATATCGTGCAAGAGCCTGGCCTCACTTAAACTAGGCGCATCTTCGACTTCTTGTGGTACCTCCTCTAAAAGGTTATCGTCACCACAGTCATAGCACACTGAGGAAGAGATGCAACAAACGCGGAATCACATTATCCACAGCCCCCTTCGAGATGTCCAAGCTAGGACCCCTGGGAGAGTCATGCAGTTCTTTTTTCAGCCGTAATGCAACGTGAACCAGCTCCCTGAAGAAGTTGTCATCTTGGTGGTCTCTATAAGATGGAAGTACAGTACCTTGCTCTCGTCAGCCTGGTCCTGAGGTTTGTTACCAGCCACAGCCTCTCCAAGTATTCAAACTCGCTAAATCTGATTCTGCAATCAGTGCACTTAAACGCCTGCTCCCCTGCAATTTCCATCCTGAAATTTCCTTTGTAAATGTTGCATGATCGAGCATGGCGAACGACAAGCCTGCAAAGCTGAACCTTCCTAGGTAGTCCGATGGACGAGGTTCCATATAGAAGCACGGACTACGAGTGGTGAAGGAAATATGAGGCGTATACCGTATACGTACGTATGCCACAAGTCAGAATATGCATTATGCAGGGGAGGTGCGGTGGCCGAGATGGAAACGTCTCGGCCTGAGTGAAAGGTCCCAGGTTCGATCCCCGCCTGGGAGTTCCCCTTCACCTGCCTCAGGAGGGTCTCTCACCCGCGCCTTGGGGGTGGCTGGTAACCTAACCTCCTGGGGGACTGCACATGGCCCAAAGAAACGACATTGCACCTGCACCTGTGTCCCCTCCCCAGAAATCCCCATCCCTACCCTATATCCTTTCATCCCTGCACGGTGTTCGTAGAAAATCACAGAAAACTGAACGGAAATATGGTGGTTTCCACCCCCCCTCAGAGGGCCCGTGGCCCTATCACGGGGTAAAATTGAAAAGACAAAAAAATGCATTACGTACACTGTACTGTACAGTGCATAGTGTGTATCGAATATACGTCAATGGCATGCTTGAACAATTTCGATATAGCGTAAGTTACTGTCATGGTTTTCCACAGAAGAATTTATTTCCGACGTAATAATAGTTGTTGATTTCCATAGTTCAATTATTTTTCACGTAAGTTATAAAATAATTATAGAGACAATAATTTAACAACACTTTAAATTGTACAAATGTAATAATAATAATAATAATTTGTACCCCGTGCTAGAGCCATGGGCCCTCTTAGGGGGGTGGGATACCACCATATTTTTAAAAATGTGGTACTCTTGCTTTCGTTTTTGCTTCTCGTATATGGGGATGGGATAGGGACGGAAGGAAGCGGCTGTGGCCTATAATTACGGACACGACCCCGGAATTTTCCTGGTGAGACCATGGGAAACCACAGAAAACCTCGGTCAGGGTCGGCGGCCGCGGCGGCCCCCGGGATTAGAACCCAGGACCTCCCGATTAGCAGTCAGATGCCATATCCCCTCCGCTACCACTGCTTCGGTAATTGTACAAATGTAGGAACTACTCAATGGCAAATTCGACATGGTTGCGACATGTTATGTGGAGTTTTAATATTATTCTGCACAAATACAACTGCTTCGCTTCATGTTGGATGAACTCGTAAAAATTCACTTACTCGTATCCTTCACGAATTACATCTAGAACAAGTGAAACATGACCACATCTTTTAAACGGTAATGGCTTTACTGGAAAGCAACTACTGCACTATCTTGAAAACTTAAATAAAAGTTATCCATCACTTCTTCACAAAATAAAGCCTTATATTGTCATAAATTATGATCCATTCAATGTTGTCAAAAAGAATTGCAAGAAATGGTAGGCTACATCACCTGAAGAAAATACCGATGTGCCGGAGTATAAGATGTGGAATTCCACAGTCACGATTCAGAATGTCCCGGAGTTCAAATAATATTATTTACCGGTACTATACTTTTATCTGCAGGTAATAATATCTTTCCGAGTCTCCTGTATGATCAATAGTGAGGCAGTAATATTCACAACAATGTAGTCCCAGAACACCGGCACCAACAGCGTGATCATTAATGGTTTGCACGGATTTAAATTCTTTGAATAAAGATCACGCAAATTCTTGACAATACCAACCTTTCCCTATGGCATTAAAAAGTGACCATTATTCTACAAAACCAGCGGAACAATTCACATGCGATCTTTCTATTGTTCTCATTAAATAGCCTACTAGAAAAAATCGAAATTTAGAGCGATAAGAATCAGCACGGCCGCGACGTCGCTTGTTACGTAAACAGACTGTTGCGCTATGCTCTCTAGTCAACCTAGCTATCAAGTCAAGTTCCATGAAGGATAGAGGTATGATTTGCGTCTATTGCAGAAAGTTTATCTTCGCAATGGTGAGTTATCATATTTCACACGCATATGCTGCACAGTGCAATACAGTTCAGTATTACATTCAGTATTACATGGGGAATTACACACACTGCACCAAAATATGAGCATGTTACTAATGTTATTTTCATGCACTGAATTTGAACTCTCCACAAACAACCTCCTAACGTACAGTAGAAATTATTTTTCTTATATGAATGGAGTGTTCGAAAATTCATGTGACAGAAGTTGGTTACTCAATTAGGAGTGTATAATAATTCATGTAGGCCTAATATTAATTCATTTTAAAAAATTGTAGTTTTTATCATTTTATACTTTACTAAATCACATGAGTCAGTTTTCAAGGTAGTCGTAATTTAACTGTTGAAAAACATGTCTGTCCTTAAAACGTTGCTTTTACCATATATTGATCATCACAAAGAATACAAAACAATTCGCGTGTTTCGAAAATATATTGCCCAGCTCCCCACGCAGTTCATCCTTTACGTAACGCATTTTGTTTACTTGCAGGATCAATTAATCCCAATTTTAAAGGCGGCATGATCAGTTTTGCATGTGCATTGTGACACACTGGCCGATCATTTGCTGGTGAGTATAATTCGTCTTTTTATAACTTACCACTTGAACTACAGTATTTTACAAGGCAGTAGAAAATAAAATATTATGACGGGCTATTTACATTGGAAATTATTTTCTTTGTCCCTATATGTATAACTATTAGGCTATACTGTAGTAGCAGTACTATGTATGTACGCACTATTATCATTGAAGCATGAATATTGTGTCATTTTTCCACAGTTCTACTAATCAACAATGGAATACAATGAGGGCTATACAAGAGGTGTTGTACGGAGCATCTACTTCAGCAATGGCGTCAAAAAGAGCACTGTTATGCCCATGTATTCTTGGGAGAAGGAACTGGGCTTGGTATCACTGTTCAAAAACCCATCGTTTGCAAGTATGGTACGCCCATCAAATATGCTTGGAAGGAAAAAGACGCCTTTCACCTTCATTAGTGATCTTGTTTGCGACTACTGTCAAAACACCTCTTTGCATGGCTTCAAATACATCGTTGATGACACCAACTTCCTTATCGAAAAGTAAGGAGTGTACACTATGCTGACACTTCACATTGTTCTATTACTCTCTGGGTTGTTTTATTGTCAAAACATTTATAGTTTCCCACGTTAATGCACTTAATAATATTATCTTATTTTTTCAGGATAGCGTGGTTTATAGTATGTTGCTCGGCCATAGCTGGAACATTCATGTTCTTACAGCCTATATTTAAACTCTATTTTGCACGTGAATTTTTGACTACAATTAAGTCCGTTGGTCAACCCATCTGGGAAGTACCATTTCCTGCAGTGACCATATGTAACGTTAACAAAGCGGCTAAGAATTTGATCGTCGAAGCCGCTAAAACTCCACCGTAAGTATCACCTAGAAGAAGTGATGGAAGGAGTGCAAGGCCGGTGTAAGCTGTGTAAGGCTTTCTTACAACGACTTACATCGTGACGTCATTACACTCCCCCCATTACGCTATACCCGCCGAACAATACCAATCTGCTATCTTTTCTTAAGTGTAGACAAGGACGATAATAGGCACACCCTCAAATTATCATTATAATGACTGGTATCTTTGCAATATTTCTGACAGATGGAACAATTATAGTGAAGACACGGTGAGAGAGGTAATCGATTTTATGGCCCTCTTTGGACAAATCCCGGTGGACAAACCCCATGAAGTCCGTGATGATATTATCAAATGTGCCGATGAACAGGACAAGCACATCGACTCCTTAATGAAGGCGGTAAGAAACTATTGCAGATTTTGTCATAAAATAAGAATATAGCTTAGATTACGAAATTACGAATGGCATGAATGCACTTGCAAGAATATTGCCTAAAACATTATTCCCCCTTGCATTATTTTAAAAAATTTAACGAAACGTACACCGAATGATCCGTATTCCATAATAATACCAATAACATTTCTAGGACGATGAACTATTGGGAACCAGAGAATCACTTTAGGTACCGTAGTAACGAAGTAACCGTACACTAATAATTTGGTGTCCGAAGTATCATTACTCGATACAATGCTAAAACGCAATAACATATAAATATTAATAAAGTTATAAAATATAAATATAACTTATAAATAATAAAAAATATCTAGCATGTGTGCTTTCATTCAAGTGAAGTTTCATGGAATTACCTTTATTAGGTACTCTATGCACTTTTAATATATCCTATGATCTGAGGTGAATCAGGATAATCATGGGAGACTGTATACGGAATTCTTTGATTAATGCTAATTATCTTAGTAACGAGGCAGCGTAGACAATATTGTTGCCTTCACATAAAAGTTGCCTTTTCTGCCAAGGAGTTCACCTTAGAACGTTGTTGGTATATACAGTATTATTAAATACCACCCCGTATTTATGGACTGCTTATTACAGGTTATTCAACCGCTGGATCGCATGATCCTTAAATGCTGGTGGGTTGGAGTTTCGTCAAAGTGCTCAGATTTATTCAAAATTAAAAGAACAGACGAAGGTTATTGCTGGGGTTTCAACTCTGCTTCAATGAAAGACTCAGATTCTGGGTAAGTAACCTGCCTTCTGTCAGAAATAAAGTTTCGGTCAAACGTATCATGGCGCGATACAACTGTCAGAACTCGCCCAATGCTATGTTAATAAGAAAATGACTGCAACGTGAAATGGAAAATCTTGCTTCAACGCCATGGAAACAAAGGAACAATGCCATTGATGTGGTCAAGAAATAAATTATTACAATCGAAAAGAAATAAGACGGCGTCACATATGCTGTGACAGTGGCTTTAAAAAATTCTGCTGGCGAAACTAGAGCGTTTTCCCACTATGTAAAGTGGTTTCTGCGTGGCTTTTTTAATTTTCTCTCGCGTAAAAAATCGCGAGTTTTGGACTACAAAATCATGCATAAATAAACCGGATTAACCAGATTAACTTGAATAAAATCATCTTTTTGCGGCCGCTGAAAAAAAAACTTCAAAAAAATCCGATCTTGACCGGCAAATTTTTGGCATACATAGTTGTCCCCAAACCTCAAGAGATTCCACCCTAAAATTAGTGCAAAAGATTGCAAAACATTGCATCAAGAGAGGAAAAAACCTTTCCCAAGTGTCGCCACTTTTTCAGTCAACGCATTTGGCTGTTGGCCCACTACGCGGCGCTACTGTATGTGGAATTTCAATCAATATGTATTTTAAATACAAGACGCACATAATTAAGAGTTATAAACCTTAAAACTAACATATGTGAGGTCGTATGAGGTTAAGGCACTAATTTTTGGACCCGAAACTGATATTCGGCGCAGTGGCCACCCTGTCCGTCCTCCGGCCGAGGGAGGAGCCCAAAAAGAACCGATATATTTATGTCATGGGGTCGTGATAAATCAAGCGCAGTGGACTTAATGATCATGTAACGGCAATGTGCCCCATTTAATGCCCATCAAAACACATTACACACATCCCTGACCCTGCATCTGCTTTTCAGCACACTATGACATATGTTTCGAATCCCTCTTCCTTTGCTCCTGTTGCTTTTGGTTGGTTGGTTGGTAGGAAGGGTTACCCAGCTTGTATGGCTCTTTCTGAGTCGAGCCTTGGCAGCCGGGGGTAGGAGAGGAAGGTGTGGGATTGCAAGGTAGGGGGTGGGTTAGAAGGGTGGGGAGAGGAGGGCTGGCCCCGGCTGTAGGCCTACTGCAATGCCGGGCCCAACCTAGGGACGGGGGTAGGATATTCTCCCAAGCACCCCGTCCAACCAAGAAATGCGAGTCAGGTCCGAGGACCGCTCGAGTGAGAGAGTACCGTCGCGTCGCTGGCAAACCAGCCGGGACCTCCATTGGGTATCGATTATAATATTTTTTTAAACAATCCCCTGTTGCATCCAAATCATCAATCAAATAATACCTCTTCACAACCAATGAATTAATCCACACATTGGTCATTTAACCCTTGCAGCAATTACCTCCAACATAAAGAATATCTGATGATCAATAATGGGGGGGGGGGGGNGGGTGGTCGGTCATACAAACTCACTGAACGTCACACATTAAAGTGCGTTCAACACCATGAGCTAAGGGGACTCCCAAACCCAATATAACACGGAATACTTATATGCCAGTATCAGCAGCTCCTCTGGACATCCACACATCGTGAAGCTCAAAAAGGGAGTGAGTCCGACAACAAAAAGGGGCTGTTCAAGCAAGGTCAGATAACTCGGTCTGCGTGGAGGGAAGGCAATGCCCCATCGCCCCATCGTCGCATTCAACTGTGACAACGTGTTTTGTCTTCAATTTTTTTTAAATCGGAGGGTATACTATTACGTATGACTTATTTCCAACCACTGGGGTTTTTATTGCCATGCTTCGATCTACCGTATTGTACAATACACTCTCGAGTTTGGCTGTCGACTCCTCCAGATGGTAGGTCAGTCGATTGCAGACACCGTTTGCTATGCTACCAGCTCGTTTTTTCCTCTCTTGATGCAATTATAAGCTCTTTGGTGGAACAATGATTTTATATAACTTACTCTTGAAAGGGAGCTTGACGTGAAAAATGTGGCCTCTCTCATTCCAGGTAGAGAGAAAATACATAATATTGCAGAATTTGTCGAAAATCATCAAAATTGCAACATTTGATATCTCCATGTGAAGCTGGATCGATTTTGACTTATACTCGCCATTAAATGCATCTCTCTAATTGCTTTTCAATGACATAATTATGAAACATTCTTTCCCTCCAACCAGAAATGGAGACAAGACTACTTATACATTTTCAAAAATCATGCATGATATGTGTGTGTAAGTCTGGCAACTGGATCAATGAGCAGCAAGACCCCTGTCATTTTGCTTCAAATATTCACTAATTCTTGTTTGAGGTAACTTCTAAAGAAATCAATTATGCACGAAACACAGGTCCCGAAATTGGTTTAAGCATACCTTGTTTAGGGTAGGCCTATCTATACTGTATAAAGAAAATCCGACATTTATATTTAGGCATCAACTAAAACAAACATAGTGAATGTTTCAAGCAAATCCCAGGGGTCCAGTTGTCTGATTTGACCACTGACATCAGTCCTTTAACAGGCTCAGGAACACCGATCTCTATGCATGATTTATGACAATTCATATCTCTAGGTGATAGTCATTATCTTGTGTCCAGTCTTTCACCGTGATTCACTTGCCATTTTCTAATGCCACAGGGAGCCGCTGGTTCGTTGTCTTATATTATATTATGAGTTTTGTTCAGTTATGGTGTACCTTAACCAGGCAGAATATTGCCGATGTACCGCCCATCCCATAATATATTTTTTCATTTACTAGCTTAGCCTAACATATTATGTGCTGTTAAATCTTTAGACCCTGTTGAATACATGTCTAGATGACAATAGTTGCTCACGTTACTACATTTATTGCAGAGAAAGTAATACTGACCATGACGACGAATTGCTGTACCGCGATCATGGCCAGAGTTCCCTGCTCAAGGCGGGGGAGAGCTCAAAGAAACTTACAACGGATGACTCAATTAATGATTTTGAAGAAATGGATTGGGAAACATCTGCAGCTCATGCGCATAAGACGTCTGTTAAGAAGAAAAAAGTCAAGCCCACCGATTTCGTAGCCAAAAAAGTGAACGGGGCAGGACCAAACATGGGATTGACCGTGTTGCTCAACCCTGATGTGCCCGAGTACCAATGCAATACAAATAACGTGCATGGGTTCAAAGTGAGTCACTGGAGTTACTTGGTTACTTTAAATGGAAAAGAAGTTTTATAACATTAAAATTACAGGTTTTGATACATGATCCAGACGAATTTCCCAGTATTGCAATTAAGGCGTTCTTGGCCAACGCAGGACGGGAAATATTTGTTCCCGTGACACCAACAAAAACTTCGAGCGACAACAACATCGAGAAAATTCCGGAAGAACAGCGACAATGTCGATTTGACCACGAGATTGATCTCAAGTTTCATCACACATTCACATTTGACAACTGCTTTTTGCAGTGCCAAGTAATGTCAATGAACAAGACCTGTGGATGCGTCCCATACGTCTATTCTAAACTAAGTAAGTCTAGATGACAATATTAATGATAAGACTTATGTGCAGACTGTGTGCAGATGACCCCAATATCGCATTTCTAATAAGTAGGTCTACGCTACAGTATGCAGGTTGTGCACTGCCGAAATCCTTGTCTAAAAACCCTCAGCAGTATTGTTTTACATTGATTTTTAAACTGGATTTTTAAATGAACTAAATACTCAAAATAATACTATTCATTTCCCTTACACATCATTTGAACTGTGCACAACACTGTGTAATTCAATAATAATTCTAATTTGCAAACTTTCCATTGTCAAAAATGCACAAAAATCGGAATTCAGTGATTCAATGCCAATCTCGTAAATAATACTTGATTCTTTTTATTAATAATGGAATTGTTGGCAACACTCAAACAGCTATGAGTATTAGTCTGACGGTGAGATGTTCACCCCTTTTATATGTAGTGTTTGTAAATTAGGATGCAAGAGAGATACAAGTAGTCAATATACGATACTACGCGTAAGTCGGAAATTCCTTTAGAATTAGTAGGACCTACTAGCGCCCTGAAAACACTAGGCAAAAAAGTTCTAAGATTTTGACAAGCATGCAGGAATAATAATTGTCCAAATGCGATGCCTATAGAGAAGTCTAAGATGTGATTTACTGATCCAGTTTGAAATATGATTCCATATGAGTATGACCCATTCTTAAAATAATATAATGCAGATAATAATGTTTATTGCAAATATCTTGTATCACGATTTCCAAACATCGAGTATGCCTATAGTGATTGCCTACTGATATAGCTGCGAAAGCGGGAGTAATTGTAGATAAGGCAATTAATATTTAAGACCTGCAAAAATAGACCACCAATACACTGTGCGTAGTATATGATAATAAACGCGTACGTATAGGTGGTGTGACACAGTCATATAACTTAACCACAAAAAATTAACATTAATATTTCATTATATTTTTTCCAGAGGGTGTGAACGTGTGCGACTTTTTGGGCATGAGCTGCATTAACAATAACACAGGTATTTTATACACTAATTATTATTGATGAGTAGACTACTACATGATTCAAAACTTAAAATAACTATACACGTAAGTATTGCTTTACACTGCATGAACATAACATATTTCTAGCTAAGTTTTCGTCTCTGTCACCGCACGATGGTGCAGAAAGACCTGGATTGGATAAAACTGTGGGAACAATGGAAAATTGCTACTGTCCCCACAATTGCGAAGAAGTAGTGTATATTCCAGAAGTTAGTACAGCCACATTTCCCAAGTATCCGGATGATATGTCTATTGACATTAATGTTACCAAGTATGTTCGATGTCTTTGTTACTCAGAAAATGGTCCAATTTTAAGAACTCTTGCCATTTTTTTACAGAACAAAGCTCACCCTGATGAGAGTGTACTTCAAGGAGCTCTCTTTCGTTGAATACAACAATAATCTGGTGTACACAGTTGAAGATCTTATCTGTAAGGCCATGATTTACACATTTCTACAGTAGTTAACAGAAGCATAATAGCATTAACGTCACCACTATTCAAACCCAGAAAATTATGAGCAGAAATGGCTAAAATATGAAGATTAGTATTTATGCAGTTACATAATGTCATATCCTTTATTTTCGTTTCAGCTGCATTTGGAGGAATTGTGAGCCTCTTCATCGGATTCAGCTTTGTCAGTGCAGCCGAATTTATGTATTTCTTTACCATCAGGCCTGTGCTTCATTTCTCTCGTTCTGTGTCTCAAAATGACTCGCAAAATAACAATTAATACGCCAGTGTATTGTGAGAGTGCGAATGACCAATACATATACAATATTGTCCGAATAAAACCTCTTTCTGCAATACATATAAGCCACTGCCATGCTACTAATATTAGATTACTTTACAAAAATATCTCAGAAAAGGAAACATTACTCCTCTATGGGAATTTTTTTACAAAATGAAAAATTCAGGATATACCGGTACAGTAAACATAAATAAAACTAGGGGGGCATGGTGGTCTAGTGGCTATGCTATTGTCCAGCCAAGCGGGGGGTCCGGGGTTCAAATCCCGTCTCCGTACCTTTGCTGGGTCGGGTCTTTTTCTGTTTTTCATCTGACATGTCCGGGCAGACTTGCACTCCTTCTCTGCCCAGCAGGGTCAAGAGAAAAGATCTGGTATTTAAGAGGGTTTGAAATGACAAGAAACTATTTAAGAGCGCCCCCCTTGGGAACCTCCCATTCCCCACCCCCCTAAAAGGGCCCCTGGACCTATGGGGTATGAAAACAAACAAATCCACCTGGAAATTCCCTTTCACCTGCGTCGGGAGGGTCTCTGACCCGCACCTTATTGTCTGGCAACCTAACCTCATGGGGGACTGCAGATGGCCCAGCGCTGGACATTGCACTTGCACAAGAGTAGTGTCCCCTCCCCAACAATACCTATCCCTACCATACATCCCTAATTCCTTGCACGGTGATTGAAGAAAAATATAAAAAGGACTCTATATGGTAGTAATCCACTCCCCTACAAACCCTAATCGGGTTATCACGGGGTAATCGAAAAAAACCAAAACAAAGAAACCTAAATCAAACTCAATGATTCTTCTAATATTGAGTGTGGTCACTAAGTTATTTTGATTACAGTATGTTATATCACAGCAATAGACGTGTTGTTGTCCGCAGTCCGGAGTTTCACTTACTGAACCCACGAGCTAGCCCGCCTATAGTCGGTACAGGAGATGGGGACCTGACAATTTGGCACCCAAAGTGGTATAATCAATAAGTTTGTGGTATGTACTACATGCACACTACGATGTACAACATGCTTTTACTGCTGGTGATGCATCATGCGAGTATCTCCCGGTAGGTGTACAAAGGCATGTGCCCATGGTCCGTACCTGTTTGTTTGGTTGGTTGTTTGTTTTGGTTTTTGGTTTTTTATTGCAGAATGAATGTTTAGCATCGACTTCAGACCTGTGACATCTTTAGTTGAGCATTTCAACATATGGATGAAGAAGTTATATAATTGGATGGACCAAATGCTCGTAAGCCCTGCCACTGCGTCAAAGTAGATGCCTCGGCAGGGTTATCTTTTTCTATAGGCAAAGAAAAACAAACTCAGGCAGGTCTGACAAAATTGTGCCACGTGAGACACTGACTAAATTTTAAGCATAGTAAGGTCATGCTGCATTATTAATTATTGTCCTGTGGCTCACGTGTCATAATTTCAAATCCTGAGGTTGCAGAGAAGCCTTTTATACATAAGGGTTTACATGTGAAACCTGCCCATAACGGACCCTGGGTATAGCGGAAGCCTGTCCATAACGGAAAAATTTTGGGGTCCCGCGCGATTCCGCAATACACAGGTTTCACTGCATAACATCCAGTTACAAGAGAGGGTTGAAAGAAACCAATATATATATGAGGCATTCCACGTCAAGCGGGCCACCTTCCGACAAATCTTTGAGGACCTTGACCAAAATTTATTGACATGTACTACTCATCGACCTATGCAGGAATCCAAATTATTATACCTCTGCGTTGCGTGGTTGCATAACCACAGGGTGTCAAAAATGCCAATTTTTGACCATTTTTTATACGTTCTCTGTCACTAAGATGGCCTTATCTCCCAGAAGGTCAGGTCAAATATAACATTTGATATGTGTATTCGAAGGGTAATTGTACGCTCTATGAGATGGCCATACTCAAAATTGAAAAATCCAAAAACTTAAAATCAAATATGGCACCCAAAACATTGATTTTGATATTGGTCGTGAATCGACCCCTACGATTTCTTTTGAATGGCACCTAAAATGACAAGGGCGATGTTTACTTCACATTTTCGAAAAATCTCAAGAACCCTTTTTCGATATTTGCCGACAATAATAACTTTTTTGGTTTCAAACCCGTCCCGTAAGTGTAGTCACCTCATTTGGAGGACTGTAACTAGGAGAAGATCAGGTCAAATCTTATATTTGATATGCGTATTCGGAAGGAATTTTTATGCCCCAGGAGATGGTCATACTCAAAATGGAAGAATCAAAAAACTTTAAATCAAAGATGACGGCCAATTTTTGATTTTGATATTGATCAATATTCGACCCCTACGATTTCTTTTGAATGGCACTTAAAATGATCAGGGTAATGTTTACTTGAGATTTCCGCAAAATCGGGAGAACCCCTTTTTGATAATTGCCTAATATAAAAACATGTTAGTTGCAAGACGCGTTCCGTAAATGTAGTCACCTCAATTATCAATAAGATTGCTCCAAATTTGTCGAGTTAAATATTCATGTTGCACATAATGATAATGCCTGATTCTATCACTCTGCGTAAATATAATAAATACCTATTTCGTCTCAGTTAACTTTATGGGACTTATCTTTTCAGTATGTCCTTCAAATCGGTATATATTAATTATTATTACCAATGTAGAGTGATAGAATCAGGCATTCTCGCGAGGCCTTTGCACTGTTTTGCTCCATTGCTGCATAATTTGAGGACAAAAGTATGAACAAGGTCACCGCAAACACATTTGGAGGAATCTTATTGATAATTGAGGGGACTACATTTACGGAACGCGTCTTGCAACTAACATGTTTTTTTATTAGGCAATTATCAAAAAGGGGTTCTCCCGATTTTGCGGAAATCTCAAGTAAACATTACCCTGATCATTTTAAGTGCCATTCAAAAGAAATCGTTGGGGTCGAATATTGATCAATATCAAAATCAAAAATTGGCCGTCATCTTTGATTTAAAGTTTTTTGATTCTTCCATTTTGAGTGTGACCATCTCCTGTGGCATAAAAATACCTTCCGAATACGCATATCAAATATAAGATTTGAACTGACCTTCTCCTAGTTATGGTCCTCCAAATGAGGTGACTACACTTACGGGACGCGTTTGAAACCAAAAAAGTTATTATTGTCGGCAAATATCGAAAAGGGTTCTTGAGATTTTTCGAAAATGTGAAGTAAACATTGCCCTTGTCATTTTAGGTGCCATTCAAAAGAAATCGTAGGGGTCGATTCACGACCAATATCAACATCAATGTTTTGGGTGCCATATTTGATTTTAAATTTTTGGATTTTTCAATTTTGAGTGTGGCCATCTCATAGAGCGTAACATTACCCTTCGAATACACATATCAAATGTTATATTTGACCAGACCTTCTGGGAGATATGGCCATCTTAGTGACAGCGAACGTATAAAAAATGGTCGAAAATTGGCATTTTTGACACCCAGTGGTTATGCAACCACGCAACGCAGAGGTATAATAATTTGGATTCCTGCATAGGTCGATGAGTAGTACATGTCAATAAATTTTGGTCAAGGTCCTCAAAGATTTGTCGGAAGGTGGCCCGCTTGACGTGGAATGCCTCATATATATATATAGTACATATTAGTATACTTGTTAACGTAATCGTCTTTGTGAGTTTCCAACTTGGTGACCTGTAAAATTGCGATTGATGACAGTAAGTTGTTGATCAAATATTACAATAACCTATGAAATGATTTTTACGGATTGCACTATTCCAGCTTCATGAACATAAATAATAATAATAAGTAATAATATTATTAATTATTACAATTATGTAGTTCATGACTATCTAATAATAATATATCTTCAGTAAACACTAAATGCATTAAACTGTTCCACAGCAGATAAGTGTTACGACCGCTGCAGAGATCACATCACATGTCAATCAATGTTACTCTTGGATGGGAAATAACTTCATAATAATTGGTGCAAAGTTCCTACCCAGTAACGCACTATATATACGTATATGAGGCAATCCGTCAACTGGGACCAATAATTTCCGACAAATCTTTGCCGATTTCAACCAAAATTCACGGCCATGTACAACTCACGGTTATATGTCAAGAGACCGAGATTTTGTCTCTCTGTGTCACGTGGTTGTCAAACTACAGGGTGTCCAAGTAGCGATATTTCAGTAATTTTACGCTGTCGTGTCTCTGAATGGAGGCCCGTAACTTCTGAACTATTTAAGTAAATGCAAAAATATCATTCTAATTACGACTATAAGAGAGTCTCCTGCCCGTACAACTGCCATCAATTAATAGAGCTACGAAGATGACTCACCTCACAATCATGAAGCTATGCCTGTTAAGGTTCGAAATTAAGTAACAGCAATAAAAAGGGGCGAACATTATATGCCGACCTCATATACCAACACGTAACCAAAGAAACATTTGCCACAGAAGTGGGCCAAAATACGGGTCCCAGGTCAGCACAGGTCAAGTGCAACAGTCCCGCAGCACGGTCTTCAGTATGTCCAAGTTGCGACTATACGTCTCCTGCTCCCCAAGAATCAAAAGAAGGTCCCGTCATACTCAGCAATAGGCGGACTGGCCGTGGCCATGTTTGCCGACCTTATATACCAACACGTAACCAAAGAAACACTTTCCTAAAGACTAATCCACCCGGGGGAGTTCACAAAATGACCAATTAACGACAGCGCACATGCACTTTGCACATCCCCTCCTACCAACCCTTGGAGTAATTCATAAGATTCTCTTAACACGCTCCAAAACAAATACCCATGGTGGATTTACAGGAGCGCCTGCCGTAAAATAAGATTCAAATTGCGAACATAAGTCGTATGTCCATACAACAAGACACATCACTTAAAAGAGCTACGAATATCAAACATCTGACAATCATGAAGCTGTACAGAGTATATTGCAACCTCGCTTTACAGGAGCGCCTGCCGTAAAATAAGATTCAAATTGCGAACATAAGTCGTATGTCCATACAACAAGACCCATCACTTAAAAGAGCTACGAATATCAAACATCTGACAATCATGAAGCTGTACTGAGTACATTGCATCCACGCTTTACAGGAGCGCCTGCCGTAAAATAAGATTCAAATTGCGAACATAAGTCGTATGTCCATACAACAAGACACATCACTTAAAAGAGCTACGAATATCAAACATCTGACAATCATGAAGCTGTACAGAGTATATTGCAACCTCGCTTTACAGGAGGGCCTGCCATAAAATCAGATTCAAATGGCGAACATAAGTGGCGTGTTCCTACAATCGGAGACAATGTCCCTCAACAAAAGTCAATTAATAGAGCTACGAAGGTCACCTCACAATCATGAAGCTATGCATGTTGAGTTTGGAGATAAATTATACCAGCAATATATAGAGGCTAAATTGTCCCATCCGGAATCATGTCAGGGACATGCAAAACAAACCCACGACAATCGCATGGAAATAAACCTGTTAGGAGAATCAATCGATAATGAGGAGCCTATTTTTGTCTGGGATCACTCACAACCTTGCCCCCCAACGTTCTAAAACCAGTCGATTCGAATTTGTCTCTCCTAACTCGCCCACCTTGATGAAACGTACATATTTTACACCAGGAATTTTTTGTGATAGCCCCCTGATCTAACACCACCTACCTTGTGTATCACTGCGTCTGCAGCACTGACCTACCGACGCGACGGTGGTTTGTCGATAGTAGGAACAGTGACTTGTTTTCGTTCACTCCACTCAGCAAAATTCGAATTGGCCTGAATCAATAGGACCCAATTGTTGACTAAGGGTAATAGGTGTCAACACGCAGGATCTGTCATCTAATCCGCGTGTATCTGGGCGGCACTCTCCGGCTTCTTTTTGACACATTGCTGCCGCCAAGGTCCCCTCATACTTTGCGGACTCCACATCCTGGGGAACTAAAGTAGAAGGAAAATATTATTTAGGTCATTCATGGAGCCTGTATTCGGCCTCACAAGCATGAATTCACTGGAGAAATGTGAGGGGACAATCCAGTATTTTTCCGACCAATTTAAAACAATATTGTAATCCAAGGGGAAATTCCAGTTCCTAACTATTGTCATCGTTCAATTATATGATTTATTAGCTATTGGCAGCTGATCAGGTACAGTGTAGGTCATATATCGCGGCAACCGCCAGCGACATTTTTCCGAAGCGGCAGAAGAAGGAATCGAAGATAAGCTGACTCCAAGACGGGCGAACATGATTCCTTCTTCTGCCGCTGCGGAAAATGTCGCTGGCGGTTGCCTCGATATACGACCAACTCCGTACTCCACCGAATGACAGCAGTAATGATGGTGGAAGGTATTTTTAATGTGATCATTTGGGCTTGTTAAATATCAAGTTTTAATTCATTCAAACAGTTATTTTCTCCACTGATTTCAGGGAAATAGGGAATTTACTTAACACTTTCTTACTAACTTAATAACAAAAAAACATGAATCAGAGACAAACATTCGAGAACGAATTCAAAGCAGCTATTGTATAAATCCACGATGTGTTACCAACTAAGACGTGGCTATTTTTTACAGTATCAAATCCATAACTGTCACTTGGCATCGAAAAAGACCCAAAAAGCATAGACCGGGAACTTAGATTCTAATCAGAGAAATGTGTTTTGACTCATTTGCACAATGTGGCTCTTGAATTTGGGACATTTCCAACCGATATTATCTGGCTCTGCATTGAGGAGGAATATGACTGTACAGTGCACGGGTTGAGTCATCACCGGTTTGTTTGTTTGTTTGTTTGTTTGTTTGTGTGTCCCAAAATTTCTGCTATAATATATATTATATTACCTAGAGGAAGTACTCACTATCCTTTCCCATTAGCCAAGCTGAGGCATCCGCTCAATAACTCTTTAACTATGGTACGGTTCCCGATGAAAATTGACATGAATACTTACCTTGTATCATGCCAAACAAGGTCTGACTCACGGTCATATAAGTAAGGTCTGGTCACTCCGACCCACCCCCTGCCGAGGAGTTTTGCAGCGGCTGCTCACCTGAGACCGCCAGGAGACATTTAGGAGGCCACGATAAGTGGCGACCCTACCGGATTAGGCTGAACTTTATAGGTACGAAAGGGGAGGGCTACATTGGGGGGCCCAACATGGCCGCCGGCGGCCATGTTGGGCCAGCATGTGGCCTTCCCCTTTATCTTTATCCTGGACTTGAAGGAACCTTTCACACACACGCGCGCGCGCGCACACACATATACTCATCCTTAACGTGGGGTCTGTGCGAAGGGTTGCTTCAAGACCTGGATAAAGTGGCGGAAAGTATTTGAACCCGATAGTACATGTCCATTTTCATCGGGAACCATACCATAGTTAAAAGTTATTGAGGAATGTTTGGGTTTCCATTCGGGAGAATCACCCTGTAGGCCTACTATACAATGTGGAGTTTCATGGACAAACCAACCCCGTTGATATGGTAAGCATGTTGTCATGTCTTCTTTGTTTGTCGGTTTGTTTGTTTGTCCATTGTAACCCTTTGCCATGGACAAACAAACCAACAAGCAAACAATGTTATCATGGCACCATTGATATTGGTGAATGTGATTGTTGCCATGGTTTAGTGTCAACGTTACTATGCACACAATGAGTCATCAACAATCAATCACTGTTGATGTCCTAGTCACCGGTTGCCAACTTGCCAAGGAAACCCGTTGCCATGGAGACCGGCTATGGTTACCAGTTGCATAGGAGACTCCGTGGCTCATTCGATTGATATGTTATTCGAACCGATTCGAACTATTAGTTGTTGCACCCACTATCCCAGGTAGCACAAAAAAGGGGGCCAATATTGGACGAATGTTGGCCTAATATCTTGAAACTTGGGCAATATTGGCCTATCTAGCCAGTCTGAAGCCAATATTGGGCCGATATTGGCAGCAGATCCTACTGCCATTCAAACTCCCCAAGTGGCACAAAAAGTCGGCCCGACGCGATGTAGGAACCAATGTCGGGCCGATGCGATGTCGCGTGAAGGTCGGCAAATGTCGGCCGACTTAAGGCCATTTCACAGAAAAAAATCGCGCGGCAAACGGCGCGCGTTGAGGCATATTTGTCGCGGGGCATATTTGTCGCATCGCCTCGGTTTGCCGCGTGTGCAAACTTTTCCTTTTATAATATTCCGGGATGGAATTTGCCATGACGAATAACGATCATTATTTTTATTGGTTCCAAGTTATTAAAGATATGAAAAAGTGCGTCAAACTCCGCACGACAACAGACATTTAAAAACTTGCTTTTAAGTATCTGCATGTTGTGGTAATAAGCTTGAAAATCCGGGATGAAAGTGGATAATTATAATTTGCAATTTTTTAACATTTTGAATGGCGACAGAAGACCCTAAGAATGTTACATAATTTGAACTTCAATTTTCCTGGCAATAATAGACGATGACCAAGTTTTTGAGTGGCATATTGTTGGCCAATAATGGTATTAAGAAAGGAAACCCAGTGCTGTTTGCACAATGAGGCCTAAATAAGCACATTATGTATTTTTGTAATACTATATCATTTTGGCAAACAATATGCCACTCAAATAAATGACCATCTTCTACCACTGCCAGGACAATGAACTTAGTTAAAATTCAGTCATGTTCTCATGAGGCCTTCTGTGGCCATTAAAAGCGCGAAAAAATGTCTAATTCTCCATTTAACTGCTATTAAAAAGATTGTGGTTTATTGCATATTCCATCCTGGAAGGGATCCTACTTATCATTTGAAAAAAGGGCCAGAAAAATATTTTCTTTGTTGTGGAAAGTATTGTTGACAACAAGCCTTTCTGGCACTGTTTTTAGCTAACATTTTTTTCTGGAGCCAGTGCAAGTGAAAATGGTTGACCTAATTAATTTGAGTTTGTGAAATATTTAATTCACATTTGGAAAATTATGAGGATGGGACTTGAAGTATTTTTCAATACTATTGGTGAAACTTGCTTTTAAAGCGAACAAAATTACAAAATGTTCATAGGATGGTCTTTCTTTCTCTGCAGAGAAGGAAAAACGCAAGAAAGCCATGTTAAATGCATCGAAAAGTAGAATTTTAAAACGTGAATTTAGGGATCATGATTGTAAAAGATTTGGACAGAAATATTAAAATCATGAAAATTATTGGGGAAAAAAGTATCAGCTCAGCAGGTCTAACTCAGCATTCTGATAAAAAATGTGAGTCCGATTAAACTGCAAGTCATCCTACATTTCAGTGTATAAAATTGGAAAATGTCACAATGCCCTGCACACTTGTAAACTGTCACAGAGAGGTCATCACTCATCAGTGCTTGGCTATGGAAGAAAGATACGTATGTTGTCGTACTGAAGCATCAGACATTTGAATCCATGAGATTCAAGTATTGAAAATGTGAGAGCAGTGCAACTTAAATATATTGTTACTTTTCTCTTCCAGCTACTGTTGTGAAAAAAAACAGTTTGTAGTTGTCTAGTTCACAGAAGAAAGAAGTGTAGAAGTTATCCCCAGGATTTGGGTGGTGCGAGATGGAAGAGCAGCACGATGTCCTGTGGATAATTTTGTCACTGTCAACAATATATTAGGAGGTACATACCAAGGGGGTAATCACTTCGGTACTCCGGTGTACACCTGGGAGTGGTACTCCCTGGTACTCCTCAGGCACTTCACTCTTTATTACTCCGTGGTACTCCTTGAATTTGGTACTCCAGTGTACACTTTTCAGTCGAGTGATTTCCCCCTTGGTACATACTCAACTCGAGTCCACCTGAGGACAGTTGGGAAGAAGTGGAGATCATTGATTGTCAAAAGCTCAGTCAAGTTAGAAAATATTTGTGCATATTTTAGTAGCATGGACTCATTTAATAGTATAGGAGTTACTATGTTTCAGTCAGTTAGACCTTGGAAGTAAGTTTTCTATCCATTATTTTTTATATTCTCAGCTATAGGTAATGTAATTCATGAATAAATTCCAATCACTGAAGGGCAGAAAGCCAAGGGCGGCGGCTATGGAAACATCGCTGACATGGTACCTCAGTGCCACGGCACCCGGATGATACGTCACCACGGTGATACGGCCCCCGAGTGATATGGTGCATGAGGCAGTAGGGTGAGGGGACGGTGGGGGGAATGGGCAAACATACAAATAAACTTTGCCTTATATATAAGATACACCTATAAGATAAGAATGATAATGTAAGAAGATGTAGCTACTCTTACAGTATACTGTACTGGAAAGAGGTGTCCAGTACAAGCCTACGCATGAAAAAAGTAATATACAAGCCCAAGCAGTTTCAAACTGCCAGTCCTGGAACCCGATTGGTTCCAAAAGTCACCCAAGATGGCTGCCTGGCTGCCATTGGTCTCGATGCCACAAGTGGCGGCCGCCATCTTTGTGCTCTCAATGACGTCATTTTGGAACAAGGGTATTGATTTTTATTCCCGCTGACCGGAATCGTTCGAAACGGTTCGAAATGTATACACCACCCGGACATTATATTTAGAACAAAATTCCTCGACCAATTTTTGAGCATTTTGTAATGAATTTGTTACCAAATGAATAAAATGACGCAGGCGACGTTCCGAACAATAATGGTCCAAGGACAGTACGCCCCCTAGCAGGTGATCGGGGCTTGCCCGGCCTGATTCGAACGTTCTAAACCCAGAAAATTCAGCTGCTCGTAACACAAAAACGGCTGCATTTATAACGAGAGCTGATACTTTTATAATAAATTCTGAGCCCCAAGATTCATCCATGGTGAACGTTGCATGCAAATCCGTCATTTCTAACAAGAGAAGACGTATCTGCAGCTTGGGCCAAATGCCAGGGTCGTTCTGTAGGCTACCATTGCCGTACACCGGTACACGCAACATTCGACACGCTATCTCCCCTAATCTGACCCTTTAAAATTTACCTTACGGTCTGGTAGTTGTGGGATAGAAACATGTCTGTTCGATGAGATGTTCGAGGAGATGCTAGTCGGAGTGGCCATCATCTCCTCTTTCTTCTCCTTCCCAATCCCAGGGTCCATTTCGTCCTCCCGGAGACATGCAATACATACTTGATCCGTGTGCTTGATGTACACAGTAAAAAAAAGTAGGGTGCCGATGATGGGGATAAAACGCCGACTGACCAGCTCACACCCGCCGACAGGCACGTCTGTACAGCTATCGCGTTCCAAATGGAATGGGGGTAACCATAGCAACCGCCTCTGTGGCCGGGGTCAGAAGGGGGTCAACGACCGCTCCAATGGTGCCAACATTGCGTTCGAATATTATTCCAATAAAATTCAAGCCCCGAATTCGAATCCAAATGAGATAAATATGCCAATGGTATATGCAGTAATTAGGCGTTGATCCAGGTGCTGGGACAAACAAACATACAACCTTTGCGTTTTTATATAGCCTAATACTAGCAGGTGACCCAGCGTTGCCCGTGTGTTTTGGTTGTAAACCGGATAATTTTCACTTACGCAAGTGCCGGGAAAAAAAATAATGAGTCCACCTTAACGCTTATTATTTTATACACTTATTATGTAAGTTTATATGTTGAATTTACAAGTTGAAAATTCAAACATCTATTCAGTGTGATATACAAATAATTTTAACACAGTGTCTGTATTAAGCGCTTTTGCAAAAATATTTTAAAAGCACCTGCAATTTCCTAATTATAACCAGTCTGTATGATACATTCAGGTCATTACATTAAGTTATGTCATAAATGGATCTTGTGTTCTCAGATTGTTGTCAGATTTTCTCATTATCTTTAATCACGAGGAACCTTCTACCCGTCACTGTAATGCAGATATAAAATAATTACCACAGTATATTAATTTCATTTTGCATGGAGTCATTAGTACATCTAACTTACATAAAATGAATGAGAACTCTATGTAACACAGATCAACTTTTTTGTCCATGTGTGGGAATTCATCACTATTTCCGCATTCCTTATAGGTCACTCGTAAATGGTGACCTTTCATTCCCTCTGAACTTTGCTTTTGACCTCGGGGCAGTCAAACAACCAAAGTCCTCGAAATATATGCTGGGTCATCTCGAATCAAGTGGGCCGAAATGTTTCTAGACCATCTCGAAAAACCTACGAAAAACACTCGTGAATTGGAATATAAGGAAAGGTTGCTTGCGATACCACAACTACTGAGCACTAGCGTTACTACGACCGTAGTCCATTTCATAATAGAAATTCAATGAAATCTGGGGAAAACTTGTCAAGTGTGAAATTATTGTGTTTGAGCCCGCTGGCAGACGAATTGAGGTGCATTTATGGAGTACACTACATTCCTGAAACATTCGCTGTGCAGAAATTAAGCTGACTCTGTCATAGAGCGGAATCTTACTGGTTTCACTGCCTATATTATAATTTTTGGTAATAGGCATATCTAGTGAAACCTAAACTAATAATATTTTGTCTGGACCCCTCTATTTAAAAAAAAACTATGAATAATTCTAGAAAACATTACATGTGGGTGCCTGTATCAAATGGAAAACATAATCACACTCCCCTGTAGTAGGTATTTACAACATAAAAAGGGTACACTCATCGGGCTGTTCAGTCCAATCTTCGTTTTTTGGACCAGTTTTGATTTTTCTAACAACAATTTTGCTTTTCAAATTGAACAATAAAGATTCTATATTCACAGCAATGTATGATTGGTCTTCTTGGGTGATAAACTTTTCATAAGGCATAACTCATGAGCAAAGAACGTATTTCTAGGTTCTAAAAACCATCAAATTGGTAAGTATTTTGGTCATGAAAACACTTAAAATAGACTCTTAAATAGGCACTAAAAATCAAGCAGGTCCTAATTTCTTTTCAGTTCCACGCACATTACAGCCTACTCTTGGCCATGTCACTTTGCAGCACAGTAACAAATTAGCAGTTGTTCCATATTTTAGTGTTTTTTAAAAATTATTATTTGTCGGTGATGCCTGTGTGACAGTACAACTTTATACGCTGAAAATGATCATTCGACGTCACACAAAGCAACTACAGGGTGGTCGGAAAGTTTCGGACCCCCCCCNCCCCCCCCCCGTTTCTTAACACTACTTTTCACAGCGTCTTTTCACATCTTTTAAAAGTCCACAAGCAGGTCTAATGTACACTATCTTTTGAAGCATAATCTTGAGAAATTCTGAGCACCTTCGCTCTCGCAATTCCATTAATAACTTCGCCTCTGTGACTCATCTAAACATCCTATCTGATTTGCGTTTATTTTGCTTGTTGCCTTGGAGGACACCTGGTCATATTCTGCGTCAGATAAGGTTTTCATGACCCTTTTCCATGAGATCCCCTTCATGCAAATGTTGCGAACTCACTCCTGACCTTATTTTTCGCATTGGTCCATAACCTGGTCCAATAAAAATTTGAAAAGGAATGCATGAAATGGCTGACCCGGATGCATTACTTTCGAATTCTCACATTGGTACCGTCACATATGTCTCCATTTTTACTTTAAAATAATTTTTTGGTGCGAAAGGACAGTAAACAGTCCTACCTTGGTAAATTAATCAACATGACACATTTCCACATTGAGAATGACTCCACCAAAAAATTGTTTTAAAGTAAAAATGGAGACAAATGTGACGGTACCAATGTGAGAATTCGAAAGTAATGCATCCGGGTCAGCCATTTCATGCATTCCTTTTCAAATTTTTATTGGACCAGGTTATGGACCAATGCGAATAATAAGGTCAGGAGTGAGTTCACAACATTTGCATGAAGGGGAACTCATGGAAAAGGGTTATAAAAACCTTATCTGACGCAGAATATGACCAGGGGTCATCCAAGGCAACAAGCAAAATAAACGCAAAACAGATAGGATGTTTAGATGAGTCACAGAGGCGAAGTTATTAATGGAATTGCGAGAGCGAAGGTGCTCAGATGTTCTCAAGATTATGCTTCAAAAGATAGTGTACATTAGAACTGCTTATGGACTCTTAAAAAATGTGAAAAGACGCTGTGAAAAGTAGTGTTAAGAAACCTGGGGGGGTCCGAAACTTTCCGATCACCCTGTAGATCGTTATTGAAAGGTTAAATGTCTCGTACAGTCAGTTCATCCTGCATGTCTACGAGTCTCGTATAGACTACAGCTTCTTCGCTATTCACATGTTGAAGCGGGAGGGATGACTTGAACGGAAAACACGTAAAAACTGCCGAAAAGATTACGAAAATGCGTCAAAAATGCGCAAATAGGTGAAAATAGGCGCTAATAGGCACTTTGGTCCCAACGTCCGAAATAGGCAATTTTAGGTTTTATAAAACTACTATTCTTGACAAGGGGGTAACCACTTCGGTACTCCGGTGTACACATGAGTGGTACTCCCAGGTACTCCTTAGGTACCTCACTCTTTCTTACTTCTTGGTACTCCTTGAATTTGGTACTCCATTGTACACTTTTCAGTCGACTGATTACCCCCTTGGTTTTTGAGGTCCTTGTCTTATGAAACGGTTAGATATTTTGGGGGCCGGTGTCGCCTACAAATAAAAAGTACGGGTAAAAACCTGGAAATCCGATCTTTGCTGATGAGCATGGAAAAACCCTTCCAGCTTATTGACTGGTATAGGCAAAGGTGTGTTCGCAAGCTCGCGGGAATCGGTCGTATAGCGAGACCGACCAGCCATTCACATCCGGGATTTTGCATCCGAATTTTTCCTTGACTTCTTACCCACACTAAAATGGCTCGAATTAGCTCGAAAACAGCAGTTATCGCAAGGGCGTGAACACGTGCAACATCGCACAGCAAACTTTACACAGCCCAAACTTCTAATACTATTATTGTTACATCACGTTCCAAAAACATTAATCGGTGTTACTACTATACTCCTGCCACATTTATGGGTGCGTATGGTTTTGTTCTTTCGAACGATAAATCCGAGTTCAAAAATTCTGATAGATATGGGAAAACTTGGGCAATACTGGCCTATCTAGCCAGTCTGAAGGCAATATTGGGCCGATATTGGCAGCAGATCTACTGCCATTCAAACTCCCCAAGTAGTACAAAAAGTCGGCCCGACGCGATGTAAGAACCAATGTCGGGCCGATGCGATGTCGAGTGAAGGTCGGCAAATGTCGGCCGACTTAGGCAGTCTGTCGCCAATCTTGGCCGAATGTAGGGAGCCGTCCTATCCCCGTGCTAACTTGTGCGCGATTCTTATTGTGATTATTACTCACTTCGGAGACCTCTGAATAACAGAATATGTCAAAGTTCGAATTTTCTCTCCTCTTCGCCTCTGCATTCGCCTCTCTAAATTAATTTTGCGCCTATTTTAAGGCTTATTATGATTGTGTTTGAACGGGGCGCTGGTTTGGCGCGAAGGCAGATAATAACGGTAGCAGCTTTATTATGAGTGACGTCACGAGTTGTGTCTAGTCAGGTGTCAGGACGAGTGAACTGCGGTGGTCTACAGGCCTTCATCAACCCGGGGCCCGGGGCCCACCCTCGCCGCTGCCCCGAGCCGGCTCTCATGCACAGCTGGTGAGTAAAAGTGTCCGGCCTGGGCTGCACGTTTTCGAAAGACGATGGTTGTAATCTGGCAGCCCGCTAGGCCTAGCTATAGTTGTTGCATGATGCCGGCCTTTTTCTTCTCTCTTTTCCCCTCTACCTCTCCCTACTTCGCTTCGTGCTTGCATTTCTGCAATAATTATTATTGTTGCAGTAATATTTGCATATATTCAACTTCATTGAAATGTTTCATGATCATTTTCAAGCGACACATTTATAAATGTCAGTTGTATTAGCCAACCCTAGGGTTGGTTTATAATCAAGGATTTTACTTAACAGTTTCATTCACAACCAGTGTGTAAGGGTGGCAGGCGCGATGATGGAAGGATTGGAAGCATCAGGGCAGCAAGCTTCAAGCATCAGTAGATGATAACGGATATCAGGACAATACAATGCTGAAGAAGGTATAGTGTATAAGTGACTGTGGAGGCCGGTGTTGGGATCGCTGGAGGAGTTAAAGTTTGGTGCCAAAGTTTGATATGATGTTGGAGATCATTGCATCCAGAGGATCGCTCCCCTTTTATAATTCCGGGATGGAATTTGCCATGACAAATCACGATCATTATTTTTATTGGAAGTTGTTATAGATATGAAAAAGTGCGTCAAACTCCGCACGACAACAGATATTTAAAAACAGGTTTTTAAGTATCTGCATGTTGTGGTAATAAGCGTGAAAATCTGGGATGAAAATGGATAATTATAATTTGCAATTTTTTAACATTTTGAATGGCGACAGAAGACACTAAGAATGTTACATAATTTGAACTTCAATTTTCCTGCCAATAATAGACGATGACCTAGTTTTTGAGTGGCATATTGTTGGCCAATAATGGTATTAACCCTTTGATGACGGAGTTTTTGAGGGATTGCATTACCCCAGGGCCTGAGTTTTTTTCCCCCTTTTCCGGAAATTTTATGACCTCGCCGATTTTCTTGAAATTCGGTGCATTGGTAACCCACACCAAGGGATGAAAAACGCACCTATAGTTACCTGATCAAAATGACCTCGTGACCCAATTTTGAGGGGGGCAGAGGTCAAATCATAAAATTTCGACCTCACCGACAGGTAGGGCTGTGCGATATCCGAAATTGCATATCGACTTTCGATTCTAAAAAATATCGCATCGAAGTCGATATATCGAAAATCGAAAAACCGACATCGCAATATATCGCAAACCGACATCGAACCGACATCGCAAAATATCGCTCATCGCAAAATATCGCAAACCGACATCGCGATATTTTGCGATGTCGGTTTGCGATATTTTCGATGTCGGTTCGATGTCGGTTTGCAATATTTTTCGATATTTTCGATGTCGGTTTTTCGATTATCGATATATCGACTTCGATTCGATATTTTTTAAGTATCGAAAGTCGATATGAAATTTCGGATATCGCACAGCCCTACTCACCGATTTTCTTGAAATTCGGTGCATTGACATATGTCCCCCTCCAATATGGGTCACAGGGTCATGTCGAGCAGGGACCTGTAGGTGCGTTTTTAATCCCTTGGTGTGGGCTACCAATGCACCGAATTTCAAGAAAATCGGCGAGGTCGAAATTTTCTGATTTGACCTCTGCCCCCTCAAAATTGGGTTAAGAGGTCATTTTTATCAGGTAACTATAGGTGCGTTTTTCATCCCTTGGGGTGGGCTACCAATGCACCGAATTTCAAGAAAATCGGTGAGGTTGAAATTTTTTGCGTTGAAAAATGACCCAAGTTGGCAGGGCAAATCTTTGGACATCATATGATGTCCGTAGGCCCTCCAGCAATGCAAGCTCGGAAATCATATGATGGCCGTAGGCAGCAAAGGGTTAAGAAATGAAACCCAGTGCTGTTTGCACAATGTGGCCTAAATAAGCACATTATGTATTTTTGTAATACTGTATCATTTTGGCAAACAATATGCCACTCAAATAAATGACCATCTTCTATACCATTGCCAGGACAATCAACTTAGTTAAAATTCAGTCATGTACTCATGAGGCCTTCTGTGGCCATTAAAAGCGCGAAAAAATGTCAAATTCTCCATTTAACTGCTATTAAAAAAGATTGTGGTTCATTGCATATTCCATCCTGGAAGGGATCCTACTTATCATTTGAAAAAAGGGCCAGAAAAATATTTTCTTTGTTGTGGAAAGTATTGTTGACAACAACAAGCCTTTCTGGCTCTCTTTTTAGCTAACAATTTTTTTCTGGAGGTGGTGCCAGTGAAAATGGTTGACCTAATTAATTTGAGTTTGTGAAATATTTAATTCACATTTGGAAAATTATGAGGATGGAACCTGAAGTTGTTTTTTTCAATGCAATTGGTGAAACTTGCATTTAAAGCTAACAATATTACAAAATGTTCATAGGTCTTTCTTTCTTTGCAGAGAAGGAAAAACGCAAGAACGCCACGTTAATGGCATCGAAAAGTAGAATTTTATAACGTAAAGTTAGGGATCATGATTGTAAAAGATTCGGACAGAAATATTAAAATCAGGAAAATTATTGGGGGGAAAAGTATCAGCTCAGAAGGCCTAACTAAGCATTCTGATAAATGTGAGTCCGATGAAACTGCAAGTCATCCTACATTTCAGTGTATAAAATTGGAAAATGTCACACTGCCCTGCACACTTGTAAACTGTCAGTCATCACTCATCAGTGCTATTGGCTATGGAAGAAAGATACGTATGTTGTCGTCGTAATAGCGACGGTACTCTCCTACTCGAGCGGTCCTCGGACCTGACTCGCATTTCTTGGTTGGACGGGGTGCTTGGGAGAATATCCCACCCCCGTCCCTGGGTTGGACCCGGCATTGCAGTACAGCCGGGGCCAGCCCTCCTCTCCCCCACCACTACCTTGCAATCCCACACCTTCCTCTCCTACCCCCGGCTGCCAAGGCTCGACCCAGACAGAGCCATACAAGCTGGGTAACCCTTCCTACCAACCAACCAACAACGTAATGTTGTCGTACTGAAGCATCAGACATTTGAATGCATGTGATTCAAGTATTGAAAATGTGAGAGCAGTGCAACTTAAATTGTTACTTTTCTCTTCCAGCTACTGTTGTGAAAAAAAAAGTTTGTGGTTGTCTAGTTCACAGCAGAAAGAAGTGTAGAAGTTATCCCCAGGATTTGGGTGGTGCGAGATGGAAGAGCAGCATGATGTCCTGTGGATAATTTTGTCACTGTCAACAATTATGAGGTACATCCTCAACTCGAGTCCACCTGAGGACAGTTGGGAAGAAGTGGAGATCATTATCAAAGCTCAGCCAAGTTAGAGAATATTTGTGCATATTTTAGTAGCATGGACTCATTTAATAGTAGCCTATAGGAGTTACTATATTTCAGTCTGTGAGACCTTGGAAGTAAGTTTTCTATCCATTATTTTTTATACAGGGTGATCCAACTTTATCGTCCCAACAGTTACTGGAAAATTGGCGTAAGCTGCTACTTTTCAAGCAGCTACTTGCTAAGAGTTACTTTCTCGAGTATTTGGAATAGCACCTGCTGATATTAGGTCCAATGCCCATGTACCAATTAATGAGGGAGAAAAGTGTCACCCGTGGGAAATAGGTCGTCTGCCGGGTTGTGACTGGCCAAATGGGATGGGTCAGTCGCGAGGGGTCGGATGCGAACTGTTGCGACCCTGAAATGGAAAGGTGTGATCATCTTTTTTATTTCCTCATCTACAAACTGATTCATTTGTTGGCCTTCAAAAAGGCCCATATTAGTGTTCACTGGAAGGATTAAGATGAGGTCACTGGCTGCCAATCAGAGGGCTAATCCGTCGAACAGGACAGACCCGGTTGTGTCAATAAATTAATGTTTGTGTCATTAATTGGTACATGGGCATTGGACCTAATATCAGCAGGTGCTATTCCAAGATGCTCGAGAAAGTAACTCTTAGAAAGTAGCAGCTTAAAAAGTAACTGCTTATGCTATTTTTTCAATAACTGTTGGGGCGATAAAGTTGGATCACCGGGTATTTTCAGCTAGATAATTTGAAGCAAATTGTTTCTGTGGTTAGTGTCGGTAATGCAATTCATGAAGAAATTCCAATCACTGAAGGGCAGAGAAACTAAAAGAGACTGCGTGTATCCAGTGGATCAGTCATTTAGATGTAGGTGCCACTGAAGGTAGCAGATGTTAGATTTTTACATTTTCATTTAGACTCATTCAAGAAAGCCAAGGGGGGCGGCTATGGAAACCCCGCTGCCATGGTACCTCAGTGCCACGGCACCCGGATGATACGTCACCACGGTGATACTGGCCCCGGGTGATATGGTGCATGAGGCAGTAGGGTGAGGGGGCGGTGGGGGGGAATGGGCAAACATACAAACGCGAAACAAACTTTGCCTTATACAGGGTGGTCCAACTTCAAGTGTCGTTTCATAACGGCTATTTATAGAAGCGCTTTACGATTATCGTAGCAGCCACGTGTAAAATAGTCCACTTCGGCGCCATCGAAAATATTAGCTGTCAATAGCAGCACACATGTAATGAACCCTGTGCAACCACATGCGGCACCAATGCCAATCTAGTGCCTTGGACGTCACCCATTTCACCCAGGCGCATCGCAGGTCATGTGTGCACCTCCTTTTTTCCAGGTCAACCAAGCAGCAGGGTTGATTACATGTGGGATGCTATTGGCAGCTAATATTTTCGATGGCGCCGAAGTGGGACATTTTACACGTCGCTGCTACGTCATCGCAAGATCACTGCTATTAATCGCCGTTATAATACGACACTTGAAGTTGTACCACCCTGTATATATGATACACCTATAAGATAAGAATGATAATGTAAGAAGATGTAGCTACTCGTACAGTACGGTACGTACTGGGACGAGTAGGTGTCCAGTACAAGCTTACGCATGAAAAAAATAACATGCAAACCCAAGCAGTTTCAAATTACCAGTCTTGGAACCCGATTGGTTCCAAAAGTCACCCAAGATGGCTGCCTGGCTGCCATTGGTCTCGATGCCACAAGTGGCGGCCGCCATCTTTGTGCTCTTAATGACGTCATTTTGGAACGAATGTATTGATTTTTATTCCCGCTGACCGAAATCGTTCGAAATATATCCACCACCCTGGCGTTATTTAGAACAAAATACCTCGACCAATTTTTGAGCATTTTGTAATGAACTTGTTAGCAAATTAATAAATGACGCAGGCGACGTTCCGAACAATAATGGTCCAAGGACAGTACGCCCCCTAGCAGGTGATCGGGGCTTGCCCGGCCTGATTCGAACGTTCTAAATCCAGCAAATTCAGATGCTCGTAACACAAAAACGGCTGCATAACGAGAGCTGATACTTTTATAATAAATTCTGAGCCCTAAGATTCATCCCTGGTGAACGTTGCATGCAAATCCGTCATTTCTAACAAGAGAAGACGTATCTGCAACTTGGGCCAAATGCCAGGGTCGTTGTGTACCATTGCCGTACACCGGTACACGCAACATTCGACACGCTATCTCCCCTAATCTGACCCTCTGAAATTTACCTTACGGTCTGGTAGTTGTGGGCTAGAAACATGTCTGTTCGATGAGATGTTTGAGGAGATGCTAGTCGGAGTGGCCATCCTCTCCTCTTTCTTCTCCTTCCCAATCCCAGGGTCTATTTCGTCCTCCCGGAGACATGCAATACATACTTGATCCGTGTGCTTGATGTACACAGTAAAAAAACGGTAGGGTGCCGATGATGGGGATATAACGCCGAACTGACTAGCTCACACCCGCCGACAGGCACGTCCGTACAGCTAGCGCGTTCCAAATGGAATGGGGGCAACCATAGCAACCGCTTCTGTGGCCGGGGTCAAAAGGGGGGTCAACGACCGCCCCAATGGTGCCAACATTGCGTTCGAATATTATTCCAATAAAATTCAAGCCCCGAATTCGAATCCGAATTAGATAAATATGCCAATGGTAGGCTATATGCAGTAATTTGGCGTTGATCCAGGTCCTGGGACAAACAAACATGCAACCTTTGCGTTTTTATATAGCCTAATACTCGCAGGTGACCCAGTGTTGCCCGTGTGTTTTGGTTGCAAACCGATAATTTTCACTTACGCAAGTAGGCCTACCGGGAGCAAAATAATGAGTCCACCTTAAAGCTAATTATTTTATACACTTATTATGTAAGTTTATATGTTGAATTTACAGGTTGAAAATTCAAGCATCTATTCAGTGTGATATACGAATAATTTTAACACAGTGTCTATAATATGCGCTTTTGCAAAAATATTTTAAAAGCACCTGCAATTTTCCTGATTTGTAACCAGTCTGTATGATACATTCAGGTCATTACATCAAGTTATGTCATAAATGGATCTTGTGTTCTCAGATTGTTGTCAGATTTTCACATTATTATCTTTAATCACGAGGAACCTTCTACCCGTCACTGTAATGCAGATATAAAATAATTATCACAGTATATTAATTTCATTTTGCATGGAGTCATTAGTATATACATCTAACTTACATAAAATTAATGAGAACGCTATGTAACACAGATCAACTTTTTTGTCCATGTGTGGGAATTCATCACTATTTCCGCATTCCTTACAGGTCACTCGTAAACCATGATGACCTTTCATTCCCTCTGAACTTTGCTTTTGACCTCGGGGCAGTCAAACAACCAAAGTCCTCGAAATATATGGGTCATCCCGAATCAAGTGGACCGAAATGTTGCTAGACCATCTCGAAAAACCTGCGAAAAACACTCGTGAATTGGAATGTAAGGAAAGGTTGCTCGCGATACCACAACTACTGAGCACTTGCGTCACTACGACCGTAGTCTATTTCATAATAGAAATTCAATGAAATCTGGGGAAAACTTGTCAAGTGTGGAATTATTGTGTTTGAGCCCGCTGGGAGGTGACTTGAGGTGCATTTATGGAGTACAGTACATTACTAAAACATTCGCTGTCCAGAAATTATGCTGACTATATCATAGAGAGGAATCTTACTGGTTTCACTGTCTATATTATAATTTTTGGTAATAGGCATATCTAGTGAAACCTAGACTAATAATATTTTGTCTGGACCCCTCTATTAAAAAACTATGAATAATTCTAGAAAACAATACATGTGGGTGCCTATATCAAATGGAAAACATAATCACACTCCCCTGTATGTGGTATTTACAACATAAAAAGGTTACACCCATCGGGCTGTTCAGTCCAATCTTCGTTTTTTTTTGATCAGTTTTGATTTTTCTAACAACAATTTTGCTTTTCAAATTGAACAATAAACATTCTATATTCACTGCAATGTATGATTGGGGGGGGGGGAGAGGTGTGGTGGCCGAGATGGTAACGTCTCGGCTTGCTGAGTGAAAGGCCCCAGGTTCGATCCCCGCCTGGGGAACTTCCTTTCACCTGCGTCGGGAGGGTCTCTGACCTGCACCAAGGAGGTGTCTGGCAACCTAACCTCCTGGGGGACTGCACATGACCCATTTAACGACATTGCACCTGTACCCGTGTCCCATCCCCGAAAAACCCCTATCCTTACCCAAATTCCTTGATTCCTTGCACCGGAGTGGAAGTTAAAAGAAAAATTGGAAAATAAAATAAAGCTAAGGTTCATGCGATATTACACTACCCACAATGTATGATGGGGGAGAGGTGTGGTGGCCGAGATGGTAACGTCTCGGCTTGCTGAGTGAAAGGCCCCAGGTTCGATCCCCGCCTGGGGAACTTCCTTTCACCTGCGTCGGGAGGGTCTCTGACCTGCACCAAGGAGGTGTCTGGCAACCTAACCTCCTGGGGGACTGCACATGACCCATTTAACGACATTGCACCTGTACCCGTGTCCCATCCCCGAAAAACCCCTATCCTTACCCAAATTCCTTGATTCCTTGCACCGGAGTGGAAGTTAAAAGAAAAATTGGAAAATAAAATAAAGCTAAGGTTCATGCGATATTACACTACCCACAATGTATGATTGGCCTTCTTTTCTGATAAACTTTTCATAAGGCGTAACTCATGAGCAAAGAACGTATTTCTAGGTTCTAAATAAATCTCAAATAGGGCCTATAGGTAAGTACGATATTTAGGTCCTGAAAACAGTTGAAATAGGCTCTTAAATAGGCACTAAAAATCAAGCAGATCTTATTTTATTTTCAGTTCCATGCACATTACAGCCTACTCTTGGCCATGTCACTTTGCAGCACAGTAACAAATTAGCAGTTGTTCCATATTTTAGTGTTTTTAAAAATTATTATTTGTCGGCGATGCCTGTGTGACAGTACTAATTTATCCGCTGAAAATCACCATTCGACGTCACACAAAGCCACTGTATTGTTCTTGAAAGGTTAAATGTCTTGTACAGCGTCAGTTCATCCTGCATATCTACGAGTCTCGTATAGTCTACAGCTTCTTCGCTATTCACATGTTGAAGCGGGAGGTATGACTTGAACGGAAAAGACGTAAAAACTGTCGAAAATATTACGAAAATGCGTCAAAAATGCCTACAAATAAAAAATACGGGTAAAAACCGGGAAATCCGATATTTGCTGATGAGCATGCGAAAACCCAAACGCAAGAATTCATGAGAAACGCACGAATTCTGGAGAGCCCTAGAGTATTTTGTTTTTGGTTTTGTACTGTACCTCCTGGCCTGAAAAAAGAACGTGAATAAGACGAGGAGATTGAATAAAGAATGAACAGATGTATGTAACCCAGCATTTGTAAGTTCCAGTCTATTTACATTTTTGAACAAGATGAGGAACTGAATGGTGAATCGAATAAACATAAAAATGTTACCCACCACTTATAAGTTCCAGTCTATTTTGATTTTTGTTGCATTTTGTTGATTCAATCAAGTTGTTTCACCTTCGCAAATTACTGTATATTATTTCTTATGAAGAATGTGCGGGTGGATAACTTCGTGGAAGTCGCATGCCATACAATATAAGCAAATGTTTGTCAAAAGCTCAAATTTTTTTTGCATGCTCAACATTTTATTATATACATGATGTGAATTTATTTTGGCAGTTTCGTGTCCGCAGGCCAAAATAGGCCCACGAGACCCGTGCCTTAAATTGAAGGGAATGGGATCAATATAATAACAATGTATAAAGCATCATCAAGCAACAAAATGGAGCATTATATTTGACATTCGAGAGCTTCATATAGGACAGATGTATAGCATTACATAAGTGAAAAAGTGGAGCATCATATGAGTGAGGTAGTAAAACGTTAACAAGAGGTAATGAGATAATTATGATAGGAACGTATAAGGCATCGTAAAGCAACAAAACGGAGCATTAAATTTAAGACATTCGAGTGCATGATATCGTGATGATGTAGAGCATTACATAAGTGAAAAAGGAGAGCATTATGTGAGTGGGGTAGTAGAACATTAACAATGGAAATAATAAAGCATCATATCACATCACTCAGATCATTATCGCCGAGAGAAGCAAAGCAATATTGGAGTGACCATGTGGATCATTACAAACTGTAAACCGCACAGCATTAAAAATAATAGTAATATAATAATAATAATAACTGGGGTAGTGCTTTCACCCTCCACTGGGGGTATATCACACGGACCTTTATTAATGTTATTATTATTGTACAGTAGCTGATGCAGGGACAGGGTAGGGATAGGAGGGGGGGGGGACACTGGTGCATGTGCAATGTCTCTCATGTTGGGGGTCGTGTGCAGTCCCCCAGGGGGTGTCCGTTCGCCATAGATGGCCCCCCTAGATGCGGGTCAGAAACTCCCGACTGACCCGCATCTCCTCCAGGACAGGGAAAGGAGGGAAGCGGCTGTGGCCTATATTACGGTACGATCGCGGAAATTATTCCTGGAGCGACCTTGGGAAACCACAGAAAACCAAGGTCAGGATCGCCGGCCTTCTGGATTCGAACCCAGGACCTCCCGATTTGCAGTCGGACACCATATCCACTACACCACTACTGCTTCGGTCACAGCATTAAAAATATACCTCACTTAATGATCAGTCTGACCTTGATGTTCTGTTAATGTTTTTTTAATGCTTTGCGGTTTACAGTGTAGGTAATGTAATTCATGAAGAAATTCCAATCACTGAAGGGCAGAGAATCTAAAACAGACTGTGTATCCAGTGGATCAGTCATTTAGATTTAGGTGCCACTGATACATTTTCATTTGGACTCATTCAAGAAAGTCAAGGGCGGCGGCTATGGAAACCCCGCTGCCAAATGGTACCTCAGTGCCACGGCAGCGGCACCCGGATGATTCGTCACGACGGTGATACGGCCCCTGGCTGTAGGGTGATGGGGCGGTGGGGGGGGGGGGATGGGCAAACCGCGGGGGCAAACATACAAACAAACTTTGCCTTATATATATAAGATACACCTATAAGATAAGAATGATGATGTAAGAAGATGTAGCTACTCGTACAGTACTGTACTGGAAAGAGGTGTCCAGTACAAGCTTACGCATGAAAAAAGTAACATACAAGCCCAAGCAGTTTCAAACTGCCAGTCCTGGAACCCGATTGGTTCCAAAAGTCACCCAAGATGGCTGCCTGGCTGCCATTGGTCTCGATGCCACAAGTGGCGGCCGCCATCTTTGTGCTCTCAATGACGTCATTTTGGAACGAGTGTATTGATTTTTATTCCCGCTGACCGGAATCGTTCGAAATGTATCCACCACCCTGACATTATTTAGAACAAAATTCCTCGACCAATTTTTGAGCATTTTGTAATGAATTTGTTACCAAATGAATAAAATGACGCAGGCGACGTTCCGAACAATAATGGTCCAAGGACAGTACACCCCCTAGCAAGTGATCGGGGCTTTCCCGGCCTGATTCGAACGTTCTAAATCCAAATTCAGCTGCTCGTAACACAAAAACGGCTGCATAACGAGAGCTGATACTTTTATAATAAATTCTGAGCCCCAAGATTCATCCATGGTGAACGTTGCATGCAAATCCGTCATTTCTAACAAGAGAAGACGTATCTGCAACTTGGGCCAAATGCCAGGGTCGTCTGTACCATTGCCGTACACCGGTACACGCAACATTCGACACACTATCTCCCCTAATCTGACCCTCTGAAATTTACCTTACGGTCTGGTAGTTGTGGGCTAGAAACATGTCTGTTCGATGAGATGTTTGAGGAGATGCTAGTCGGAGTGGCCATCCTCTCCTCTTTCTTCTCCTTCCCAATCCCAGGGTCCATTTCGGCCTCCCGGAGACATGCAATACATACTTGATCCGTGCGCTTGATGTACCCAGTAAAAAAAAAGTAGGGTGCCGATGATGGGGATAAACCGCCGAACTGACCAGCTCACACCCACCGACAGGCACGTCCGTACAGAGAGCGCGTTCCAAATGGAATGGGGGCAACCACAGCAACCGCTTCTGTTGCCGGGGGTCAACGACCGCTCCAATGGTGCCAACATTGCGTTCGAATATTATTCCAATAAAATTCAAGCCCCGAATTCGAATCCAAATGAGATAAATATGCCAATGGTATATAATCAGTAATTAGGCGTTGATCCAGGTGCTGGGACAAACAAACATGCAACCTTTGCGTTTTTATATAGCCTAATACTCGCAGGTGACCCAGCGTTGCCCGTGTGTTTTGGTTGTAAAACGGATAATTTTCACTTACGCAAGTGCTGGGAACAAAATAATGAGTCCACCTTAACGCTTATTATTTTATACACTTATTATGTAAGTTTATATGTTGAATTTACTAGTTGAAAATTCAAACATTTATTCAGTGTGATATACAAATAATTTTAACACAGTGTCTATAATAAGCGCTTTTGCAAAAATATTTTAAAAGCACCTGCAATTTTCCTGATTTGCAACCAGTCTGTATGATACATTCAGGTCATTACATCAAGTTATGTCATAAATGGATCTTGTGTTCTCAGATTGGTGTCAGATTTTCTCATTATTATCTTTAATCACGAGGGAACCTTCTACCCGTCACTGTAATGCAGATATAACATAATTACCGCAGCATATTAATTTCATTTTGCATCGAGTCAATTACATCAAACTTACATAAAATGAATGAGAACACTATGTAACACAGATACACTTTTCTGTCCATGTGTGGGAATTTATCACTATTTCCGCATTCCTTATATAGGTCACTCGTAAATCATGATGATCTTTCATTCCCGTTGCTTTAGACCTCGGGGCAGTCAAACAACCAAAGTCCTCGAAATATATAGGGTCATCCCGAATCAAGTGGGCCAAAAACCTCGACTACAGTCCGCTCAAGAAGTGCGGTCACAAAAGGCGTGGCCAAGTTCCCCTCACCACGTCTCCCCCTTCTCTTTTCTTTTTGTGTTCATCACCTTTCACTTTTCTCTCCACCAATGGGCAAGAACTAGCCTGTCCTGGGACATTGTTTTCCCCACCAAATGCCCAAAATCCTATGTATAAAAAATGTGGGCACACTCTTCTGTCCAGGCCTTATTTTGTGACCGAACTTCTTGAGTCGACTGTAGTATAGGCAAAGGTGTGTTCGCAAGCTC
Source organism: Catajapyx aquilonaris (assembly GCA_000934665.2). Taxonomy (NCBI): domain Eukaryota; kingdom Metazoa; phylum Arthropoda; class Diplura; order Dicellurata; family Japygidae; genus Catajapyx; species Catajapyx aquilonaris. The sequence continues at coordinate 42,174 of JYFJ02002723.1, forward strand.
GCGGGAATCGTTCGTAGCGAGACCGACCAGCGATTCACATCCGAATTTTGCATCCGAATTTTTCCTTGGCTTCTGACCCACGCTGAAATGTCTCGAATTAGCTGGAAAACAGCAGTTTTCGCAAGGTCGCGAACACGTGCAACATCGCACAGCAAACTTTACACAGCCCAGCTGAAAGCTTGGGGTTAAGGCAGCCGGGAATTTAGACAAGAAGGGACTGAAAAAGGATCAGGCACAAAATATATGGGCGAGTGGCATTCCGTTCGATTTGCCTGCAAATGGGATATGTTGCAGCTCAGACCATCCTGATAAATGTTGGATAGGGACATTTCGAGGTAGGACCTACAGGGAGCAGGCAAATTACCTCCGCAGGTAATAGGGGGAGTAGTAAACTACAATAAGTCTCAGGAACTCAATGGTTATTGCATTAAATTATCTATTAATCTTTATTACCTATTAATCTGGTTCAAATTCTACTCCTTGAAGGTTGTCATCTGGAGTTTCCTCCAGCTGCACTTCAACATTCATTGGGTCAATGTAAGGAAGCAGTCTCACAGCAGTCTTCTAGCCTCTTCGATGAATAGCAATATTAGCATGCTCCCTGTAGGTCCTACCTGGAAATGTCCCTATCCAACATTGATCAGGATGTTCTAGGCCGCAACATATCCCATTTTCAGCCAAATCGAACGGAAAACCAGAGCATATCCCATATGACCTTCGGAGGTCAATAGTACGCTCCCTGTAGGTCCTACCTCGAAATGTCCCTATCTAACATTGATCAGGATGGTCTGAGCCAAATAGATCCAATTTTCAGGCAAATCGAACGGAAGGCCACTCGCCCATATATTTTGTGCCTGATCCTTTTTCAGTCCCTCTCTTGCCTAAATTCCCGGCTCCCTTAACCACAAGCTTTCAGCATTCCTATTGACACCCAGAAAATCGGAGATTTTGGATGCGCAAGGTGTCTACAAAAAGGCACTTCAGTAAAAAGCGATAAAGGAGGACATGTACATGTGTATCCATTTTTGGAAGAAATTGATGGGCCCAACCTCAATCATGACATTACCATGTGTCATGCCCTTGAAGCATAATTATAGTAACCAGAAAAGGTCAGTTTTGGGAATGAAAGGGCCAAACGAACTGGCACTTGTAGTAGATGATGTCATCACGTCTACTGGTATTGATTATATGCATTGTGTGTGCATTGGCATAACAAAACATTATTATTACTTGGTTCAAATCCCGTCCCCGTCACCTCTGCTTGGCCGGGTCTTTTTCCGCTTTTCACCCGACACGCCGGGCAGCATTGCACTCCCTTAGTTGCCCGGGGCCAGAGAAAAGGTCTGGTGTATCTGAGAGAGTCGTGAGTGACTATAAACCGAGGATGCCCCCCCTTGGGAACCTTCCCCCCCCCCAAACGAGCCGAATGACTCGAGCACGGGGTAATAATAATAAAAAACAAACAATCAAAAAAAAACATTATTATTATTACTTACAATGTGGTTTGATGCAAAATTCTATCGCCACAACTTTTCACTCCGTCACTCTGTCAATATCATTGATAAAACCATGAAACACATTCAAGTGCCTTACATATTTCAAAGAATTTCACGAAGCATCACTAGTACTACACACCCTGTTCACTGGAATGCGACAGAGTTCAAGTACTTTTTACTATACTACAGTGTTCCGTGTTCCACTTCTGCAGTCACTCATGAAACCATATTATTTTAAGCATCATTTATTATTAGTTACATCAACGTTTATCCTATGTGAAGAAAGGATAGATGCAAGTGCACTAGACAAAGCAGAACAGAAGGTTTGGGAATATGTATATTTGTTCCAACAATTGTATGGTCAAAGATACAATCATGTCATCCAATGTACAGTACATAACCCTTGGCATAACCTGTTGCACTTGGCAGACAGTGTACGTGATCTTGGTCCATTATGGACACATTCACCTATATAGCTATATAATTATAAGATATATACCATACCTATATACTACATACATGTAAAAAGAAAAATTCTTCACTTGTCCAATACACTGTGCAAGATGACGTCAGACATGGCCATGTGCTGCCATAATTTGTGAAGGCAGCAATATGTTCTTGTACCGCCAGAGGAATGTCATTGTGATTGTTGGAGATATTACACTGCCATAAGACAATTTGCATGCACATTAATTTGTAATGCATAATTTGGAGCATGTGAAGTATGACACAGAGGCAGATTACATTGACTGAATACCTCTGGAAAATATTATTGGATCATGTGTACATATTTCTCTCAGTGATGGTACTGTGTATATTGTTGATGTGAACACAATCGAACGAGAATAAACCTGCCAGCTGAATTGCGCTCCAATGGAGATGGCCGTGGTCACTCTAGTGGTGATTAGTCTAACATAGATGTATGTCTGCTCTGCTCTCTTCTCCTAGCTTCCCTCAGCGCCTTGCGGTATGTTCTGTATTTAACAGAACATTAACTCATGTACTTTTATATGTTCATCATTTCCAGCCGGCAATTGGGGTGATCCCTTACAGCTTAAATTCGCACCACTTGCCAGAATGTTGCATAAGGATAGCTTTCCATTGGTAAAAGATTTTTTCAGTGCCTATAGCTGCCACAGGGTGGAGCAGCTGTTACCATGATTTGTCAAGGTTGTGAGGTTGCAAAACCCAACCTCCACGCAACCTGTGAGATACAAGTTGTGTGACGTTGGATTCTACAACCTCAGGAAACCACCTTCACATAGTTGGAAAGTGCGGTCGCATAGTTGTAACTAACGTTGCAAGGTTGTAAGGTTTCATAATGCAACCTTCTACAACCTCACTGGAGTTGTAAATAACCAGGTCGTATTAGGCGCAACTTTGACGCAACTTTTTAACAACCTCGCAACGACCTTGTTTCAACCTAAAATACAACCTTGCAACCATGAAACAACCACATACAACTTCATTACAACCTTAAAATTTCAGTAAGGGAGCTTACCTTAGGAGCGAAGTTTCAGATATCGCACTCAAAAAAGCAGACATTTTATTACATCATTGGAAAGGGATAATTACTCTGATTACAACGAGCTATACAAGAACTGCTAGATCGCAGCTTTTTTTTTTTTGAGAAAATATAGTTTCTGAAGTTTTTCGGGGAAAAAATTACTAAATATTATTTTCTCTCAAATTACGTGCCCGATTGGCATAAATTCCAGCTTATAGCCTACTCTCAGGTTCCCTAATTTGTCGTAAGCCAGAAGCATAAGCCACTTGCACATTAAATGAAGCATAGTACTAGCCTAAACCCATAATATATTCTACGTTCACCTCCCAAGAAATGCAGTGGTGGGGTAATAAACAAAATGGGATTAAAAAATCTCCATTAAGATTATCTGGACTTTAGAACTGATAAATAATAATAATAATCATCATCATCATCATCATCATCATCATCATCATCATCATCATCAAGTGCTGAACAACGCTGAAGCAGGCGATGGTGTCGAGCTATGTTGGAGCAGGAACACCCAGACTTGCGACTGATGACATGAGCAGCTGGTCACTGACTGTGTAATAATAATAATAATTGCAGCTAGTGCTTTCACCCTTGGGTATACGCACGGACCTTTATTGTTAGCCATTAGTACATTTCGTACATAGCGGAACCTTTTAGCGAAACGCCTGGGTCCACGGGCAGGGTGACTGGGAGGGGATGTGCAAGGTGCAAATGCAATGTCGTTGCTTGGTCATTTTGTGAACTCCCCCGGGTGGATTAGTCTGTTGGAGATTCCACCCGAGACGAAGCCAGAGACGACCCAACTCTGCACGAGATGAGGGGGGTGACCCCGGGCTGGGAGCGAACCCGGGACCCTAGCATCCGTGAGCGCATACGTTACCGCAACGCCGCCACTCCGTCTTCCCTGGATAGTAGCAATAGAGCTATGTGGATACCAAAGTTGAAGTTAAATTGACAGTTAACAACTGAAATAAATACGAATATACCTTGGACAGTGAATTTCTGTGGGGTCTGGTAAAAATTGCTGCTACTATACGTTAATTTGTTATTTAGCAGGATATAAATTTTAATAATGGACATCAGGGGCCGTACAGGCTCACAGACTCTATGGAATTAATTCCAGAAAATCTACCACGGAATTTTAAAATGTTTATCATGCTTTGCATATATTAAATTTTCTGTTCGTTTTTGAATGAAGGGATTTTTAAAGCCGTTTTATATTAATTGAATTGATATTTTTATAGCAGCACATTGGACTGATTTCTCAATAGGAAATACCATCACATTTTAATCTATTAATCCACACTAAAGTTGGTGCTTATGTTAATATTTTTTATTTATTTATTTTATCCCGGATGTCCCTTACGGGAGCTATAGGGGGTGGCATACCACCATCAGTTTTCTGTATATATTTTCACTTCATTCTTCGGTGCAAGGAAACAGGGACAATGGGAAAGGATAGGGATTTTTGGGGAGAGAACATGGGTGCAAGGTGCAATGTCGTAGCTACGGATCATGTGCTGTTCCCCAGGAGGTTAGGTTGCCAGACACCTCCTTGGTGCAGGTCAGAGTGACGCAGGTGAAAGGAAAGTTCGCCAGGCGGGGATCGAACCTGGGGCCTTTCACTCAGCAAGCCGAGACGTTACCATCTCGGCCACCACACCTCCCCGGTGCTTATGTTAATAGATGCCTCTACTCCCATCATTTTGGAATGTAATACGACAGTTACAGAGCTCTTTTTGGACAAAATAATGCAAACAGGGGTTACAAATTGGAAGTAACGGATACAAATTCCATATTGGGTCAGTGTGGTTGCCAAGTGAAAATTTTCACAATCCTCGGGAAAATTCAAAACACCGCTGATTCTGATATATGCCACATTTCAATATTGTGAATAGAATTATTGGTGGCTACTCGTATGTCTCACGTCTTGTGGCTAACCAAATGTTATTATTTTTAAAGCCTTCCCATATCCATGGCCTGGGAATGCTTTCTTGTCAGAGTGAACCACCGACTGACAGCCCAAGTCCTCTTTGGTCTTAAAAAAATTTCGCTTGCATTTGAATTTGAATTAAAGGGTGTTCAACACAGTCATGCCAATTCTGGTTTGTCCACTTGTTCCAATGACACTCGATGTGACAATTTCTTACGAGAAATTCTATCAAAAATAGGAAATGACAAAACTCGACAACTTACTATTTGAAATAGTTGTCAGTTGCTGTTTTGCTTGTAACCTAATCGGTCAAAGCCCACCGAAGAAAATTGTAACATCCTTTCTCATTCCGCCATCTGTCGAGACGAAAGTAAAACATCAAATTCCGACTGTTGTAGTTGCCACCTGCTGTGTACAACTTGTACCACATTTACTGCTAATTGGGGATTCTTAGTTGCTTACCACGCATTGGACATAAATTTACACCTGTTTATATCATTACATTTTCGACGTCTGCCATTTGCGCCTTAACAGTGCAGCACAAAATGTGATAATGTATCAAATCATTATTCCCCCTCTTCCCCTGCCCTTTATGGATCAGAGTGGATCTAAGTGTCTCTTGGGATGGATTATGATGAGTTGGTAATCTCCTGAGTCAGAAGGGAAGCTTCTGTGTCATAATCCCCCCTCCATCCTACCACCCTCTGAAATAATGGCCAAATTTACATGCCTAATGGATACAGTCCGCAGACACCGCGCCTAAACAGGCTCTTAGGCGAGACCTATAACCTACGCCATATGCAACATCAGTTACAGTCACAGACTGTGAGTATTACGGTTTCCATTTTACATCATTATTATTTAAATTAGAAAACTGCTATCATATTATATGATAATAAATTTTAAAATTAAATTCTCCACATTTTGCAATTTGTCGTTGATAAATCTGTACATTTGAAAATCCTAAATTATATGTACGAGTTGTAGGATGCTGTTCCTATTCACAAACATATGGGTTCGCACCCTGTATCTGACGTAGGTGAGAGACTGAGAGTCTTGCTAGATCTATTTGGGCCACGGTGGGTATGATTCAATTAGGGAAAACAATTAGATGAGAGGAACGGGGTTACGAGCGTGAGTCTGCTTCTGTGTCCAACCGGTTTTAATCTACCGGAACAGATGAAAATCTGCATAAGGTACAGTACGTAGTTACATATTACCAAGGCGCGACCAATATTTCAAGGAAGCATCATTATGCCTCTGCAAGTGCACCTGCTACTCTCACCAGCTGAACGTCGTCACCATCACTTAATCACCATCTCCACTTCTTCCCCATATCTCTAGCCATTCTGACTCATTTAAACCTCTCTCAACCCTCACGAAATCCATCTCCCCCCCCCCCCCAATAAATGTTACCCTTACTTGCAACTCAAGGGTTACTCTGTACAGTGCATTGACTTTTTGAAACACTTGAGAGGATTGTAATTGTGTCCATTAATTAATAGTTGGCGGAAAATTAACGTAGTCCTACGCCTCAGAAGCATGCAATGAAAAAATGTCACTTAGCATCAAATCTCCGACAATCAGTTCAATCAGAATCTGGAGCAATGTTATCTTCAGTGGTGAATAAATATAATTATGGCGTGTTCAAATGAAACATAAAGTGAGGCAATATCTCAGGAGCTATTTGTCTCAGCTGAGTGCTAGTGGTATATCTGAGTATGGCTAATTTATGCAGAGTCGTTAGTAGTCAGTATGCATGTAGTGGGAAGGAGAGCATTTTATGCAAGTCTCCCAGGGCTATGGATTCGTTCAAACTTGCACAACTCGCCATCATCCTTTTTCCTCATCAAGAACCTTCACCAGTGGACATTGTCCATTGGATGCAGAAGGTCCATGGGAATGTCTGTTTCAACCGCAAGACTCTCTTCAAAAGGTGTAGGGAATTTTTGTCCAGACGTGTATGCGTGAAGGACCTTTTGAGAGAACATTTCCTTAGTGGTTTTCTGCACCAACCTGTCCCCCAAGGTGTTGTGGATGAAGCAGGCTTTCCCATATGTCCTTGGCATCCAATGGACAATGGCCACTGGTGAAGGTCCTTCCTTGATGAGGAAAAGGGATGATGGTGAATATTGTGCCTGCTTGGACGAATCCATAGCCCTGGGAGACTTGCATAAAATGCTCTCCTGCCCACTAAATGCATACTGATTACTAACTACTCTGTATGAAAATTAGCTATGCAAGGGCCTACTCAGAGATACCACTAGCACTCAGCTGAGACAAATAGCTCCTGAGATATTGCCTCACTTTATATTTCATTTGAACACACCTATTACATGCTGCAGACGAAAGACCTACTCTATATTACGTGCATATTTTTAAATGTCTTGGAGTGCCTTGTTGTTAAGACTACTATGATGCTGTCGTGTTTGTGTGGTTAATTTATGTAATAAATAAAAATATTGTATGCAGTAAGCTTTAAAAGTAATTACTGGTTTAATAAAAGCACAATATATTATGAGATGTGCATTTTGCCACCTCGTGAATGATAACCCTGAATGTCTGCATATTTATATCTGGTTAAGTGCAGTTGAAATGAGAAAGCAATCAATTAAATACGGGGCAATCTCTCTATACCTGACCTGGGTAGAGAGAAAACTTTTCAATTACAGATACTTCAGCTTCGTCCCGAGTGAATATTTTACGCTTCATTTGTATCACATACGAGTAATAGTCATAAGCTATAACAAATCTTGTTCAATATGAAATGTTTTTTCTCAAGGAACGATTCCTATAAGTTATTGGAAGTTTTCATGGTCAGTAGCCTACGGTACTTCAATGTTTAGAGGGAAAAAACGTAATGGGTAAACAAAACGAGACAATTCATTATAGGCCAGTAGACGAGTTGGGGCATATCAAAAACGTTTATCGCGTATCCCCATGTATCTTCCGCTCCCTTGTGGCGGTTGGATCCGAATAGATCTGGACGGGAGTTCCTTTGGGAATATCTCCTGGCTCCCCTACATAGACTACCACATTTAGTCGACTAGCGATAGAAATTACTTTCCCAGATTTCATCCGTTTTTCTTCTTACATTTATTCAGTATCCACATTTGAGTGGGTTCAATAGCTAACCTCCTTTTTCATCCGGTAGCTATTTCATTCTCATGCATAAAACATATTTTGTTCTCAGTCGATTTTAGGACAGAACAAATGTCGGGGAAAGTACATAAAAGTGAAAATAATCATACTACAAAATAATACTGCAAAATAATTATAAATATATTTATTATTAAATAGAAGCAAATCATACATATTGTGATCATAAATGTAGACTCGATTTTGTGCAGTGATTCGTTTTGATCAATAACATGGGGCTTACGTTGCCCTTTCCTTGTGGACAATGCATACCTGCGTATGCTGCTAACAATATACGGTACTGTACCAAAATTCATCTGACTAGGGACTAAGTTATAAAAAAGCCAAATAAGGCGCAAACTTTGGCTGGATGACGGGACATCTACTGTATTCTGGCCGAACTTCATAACAAACTCCCATACCGGCAGTGCATCCACACTACTATAGATGTCACCCGCGCCTTGTGCATCCTCCATCAGGCCTCCAGAAAGCAATTCTGATGCATGGCGAATCCCAGTGTCCCACTAGTGAGTCTGAGGCATTAGAGACATCTGTCCAGCTTATGGTCTCCCCACTCCTATTGTCCTTTGTTTCAGAGGCTGCAGGTCAGGCTTTAGCATGTTGTCGACCGGCAAAGAGGACCCAGCGAGTGAGGAAGAGGGATCCTTTAATGCCCCAACTCGTTAGGCCAATGCCGCTAAAGTGCTTTTCCTAATCAGCAAGCAAGTGGCGCAAACCCACACAGGTTGTAAAGCAAGAGAGTCGAGCCGGCCTTGTCCTGACGATGGAAGCGCAACCATTACTTTCTTTCATGTCGCTTCATGCACTACCTTCCGGATTCATTAGTGACTCGTATGACACGGGTTGTGCTAGGCGATGAGACCATCACAGTAAACCAGGTTTCATTGCGAGCTGTTCTTCTGTGTCATTTTCACACTGCGAAAGTTGGAACATGTGTGTTTGCATTCCAGATGCAGGACAGATGTAATCTCTACAGAACCTGATCGCTCTACGAGAGATTTATGGGTCATTAGGCTCGAGGAACCTTTTCGTCACAACCATTATGCAAATTTGAGCGACAGTTAACGAGTCAAGCTACAGGTGAAGGTGACCGGTGACTTAACAATTCAACAATGAGCTAATGTGACACCATTTGTTAAAATAAAGACCAGGTTTAATGTTTTTATCCAGGTTACCTTAAAGAGGCTGCCGGAGGCTGCGTCAAATGGTAAAATAAAATCAGCTACCGCACTTCTTTCGAAGTATAATATTTTCTTTAAGGCAATCGATCAATCAACTTCTGCCAACTCCGTTGCAATACAGTGTTTCCTGCTAGATAGGCCACCGTTCCATAGAGATATGTTTGGAAAAACGGGATACCACAAGGGATAATACTCCCTTCTAACCCTAACACCCCTATTGATTCTGATCGGCTTTGCATCTCAGAATAATTTTTGTTTGTTCTGGCTTTCACATTATTCAGATACGTACTTGTGACAACAGATCTCCTTGTCGCATACCGCAGAGACGAGAAAGAACTCATTGTCGCTAGGGGTCATTTAGCCAGGAGTACGTATATAGTACTGTACTACGTATATCGAGTACCGGACAGCTCCGACAGTGAGCCTATATTTGTGTAGCTTGTTGCTCCCCGATCCAGGTGCCACGTTACTCCCAGGTGGTCGAATATATATGTTTCTATAGAATAGGGCACCTGGTTAGGGGCACAACAAGATTAGTTACAAAAAAATCAGCTTCGAGCGAAATTTCCTATATCTAAAGGCCATTTCACAAAAAAAAATGTCGCGCGGCAAACGGCGCGACTTGCGGCAAATTTTTATTTATATTTATTGTTGCCAATTGTTGGCAACAATAAATATAAGTAGTAGCCCACTGCATATTACGGAGCCTCATGGAAAAATTCCGCAGTGTCGCCACCGTCTATGCGAGTTTAACATGGGAAAGCGCCACTGCGGCC
>KZ538713.1:7918-52257 GCA_000934665.2 Catajapyx aquilonaris
TCCCGAAAGCACATGACCCCCCCCCCCCCCCTCCCCAAACAACTTCCGTATGCAAATAATTTCCGGAAGCGAAAAACAAGGCCTCTCCTCTATTATTATTATTATTATTATTATTATTATTATTATTATTATTATTATTATTATTATTATTGCTATTATTATGGTGTGCTCCTGTTTCGTGTGTGAGTGTGTGGTGGTGCCCTGCATGGTGGAAATGGAGCGGAGGATGTGGAAAGATGGAGAGCGGCCGGAGGGGTGAGGGTCTGGTGGAGGGTTGAGTTTGGACGGGAAGTAACAACGGATTGGAATGGAGGATATCCGCTATGAACAATTACCAATGAGTTTACTCCACCGTTTCGCTGCTTCCTCGACTCTAAAAAAACCTCCCCAACTGAAAGATCCGGAGGGACACTAATAATTGTGTTCAAAAAGTAATAGTTTCTACTAATAACAGCAAGTCACTTCCAGAAGGTAGCACACCTGATGCTCAAACTAGCCTCTTCCTCACGACTTGTCAGGAAGGGGTGCGCCTCTCTTGGAGGCTAATTTGAGTTTCAGGTTTTCTACCTCCTGGAAGTGACTTCCTTACATAAGTGCCGGTACAGACGGCTGAAAAGCACTCAGATGGTCCTCCGAAGCCGCCCAGCAATTTGCAAGTGACAAAACCCCACCGAATTTTGTCACTTCCCAAATTACTGGTGATTGGGCAGCTCCGAAACGACCAACCTGTGCATTTCATTAAACCCTCTGTCCAGCACATCCTCCTCTGCCCAGCATATTCTCCTCCGTCCAACATATTCTCCTTGGATGACATAGTTGTCCATCGTAGGATGACACCGTTGTCCATCGTAGGATGACATAGTTGTACAAAGAGTACCAAACAAGGCACCATACTTACTGATCCCCACATTGACCTGTGCGTAGGTGCTGTCCTCCTGCAGCGACCTGTACGACCTGGCGGTCAAGCACTTGATCATCTTGCCCAGCTCTGAGCTCATAGTCCTTCTTATATCACTTGGGACAAAAGTCTTTCTTCAATATTCACTTTTCCTCCTCCTCTTCCTCCAGTCACAACCCATGTTCCTTTACTCTTTGATGTACCGTACAGTGTCCCACGCTGTGCCACACACCACACTCTTACTCCCGTTACCAAACCCACGACTAGCCGGCTGAGCCTCGACTGGCTGACTGGAGAGGGGTGCGGCTTACCCTCCCCCACCATCCGGCTCCCTCCCTCCCTCCCCACCTCCCTCTCTCCCTTTTCCTTTTCCCGCGCATGGCCATTTCCACACACTCTATACCACCCTCTCCCTCCCACACATTCACCTCCCACTCTCCTAACCCCCATCCCTCCCCAAGTCCATTCACATCCTCACTCAAAAACGTAGTTTAGCCAGTCAGGCCCATCCAGCCAATCGGGATGAGGGTTGGGACGTGTGGGCCAATCAAGGAGCTCATATTCCATGGAGCCAATCAGCGACCAGGCTGTGCGAACATACGGATGGGGAAACGCCTTTTTTTAAAAAAAACATTGATGGCTAATGATGATTATCTAGAAGCTGATTGAGGACGTGGTTGAGTACGGCGCTCAACCTCAGTCGCAGGGAGTAAGGTAGCAGACCTGAAGCTCAAGTTACTCTCGTCGTGACTACTCCTTTTACCTGCTACCTTACTCCTTAAAGGGAATTTACAGTCGCGGAAATGAGTAAGGTAGCAGACATGAAGTTCAAATTAGCCTCCAAGAGGGGGCTCCTACCTCTTCCTCACGAGTTGTCAGGAAGATGGGAATTTGAGCTTCAGGTCTGCTACCTTACTCATTTCCGCGACTGTAAATCAGCTTAAGGAGTAAAGTAACAGACCTTAAGGCGACCCTACCGCATCTTCACGACTCGTGAGGTAGACTCTCTTGGAGGCTAATTTCAGCGTCACTAAGCTACCTCACTAAGGTAAGGTGAAAATGAGCCTCCTCTTCACGACTAGAGAAGTAGCCTCTCTTGCAGTCTAATTTGAGCTTCAAATTAGCCTCCAAGGGAGGCTACCTCACGAGTCGTGAAGAGGCGGTAGGGTCGCCTCTCCTGGAGCCTAATTTCAGCTTCAGGTCTGCTATCTTACTCATTCCTTTCTCGCAGAAATGGGTAAGGTGGCAGACATTGAAGCTCAAATTAGCTTCCAAGAGAGGCTACCATCCCTACTGTTCATGGCTTGTAAGAGAGAGGGAAGACCGCCTCTCCCGGCTTCAGGTCTGCTACCTTACTCCTTCACGTGCCATAGGTATCCCGACCTTCACCTCCATCAACAACCAAAAAGGCAATATGCCACCAAAGTGCGACTCGAACTTCCAATCGAAATCGAATCCGTGGATATCCATTTTGTGGAAACCCCTCGTGTGTGGGCAACGTCTTTCTTCTGAAGAAGCCATCAACTTCCGCCCAACATATCTGGGCCAGTAAAATAAGATTCTTCGGTACGTGTATACAGTATATACACTGTCCCTCTGGCTAAATCGCAGCGGGGACAAACTATAATGCCTATTAAACCCGGATTTAGAACCACTCCGGAGCGGTTTCCCCGGGAGCTCTTCTCTCTGCGCCAAACCCTCCGCCCCCGCACACCCCTTTTCCCCGCCCGTATCCATGGAAACCCAGGGAAGTCTGACGCCATCGCCCCCCCTCCAATTCCAGCCCAGTTTCATTCACGCCTTCGGGGCAACGAAATTTTAAGTGTATTCCATCCATTGCAGCAGGTGACTGTCCCAGATTCCGTCACACCTGCTCCAGAATGGGACATGTTCCCTTGTAGGCGGGGAAGGGGGGGGGGGGGGGGGTTACACCTTAAGAAGTTTCCTAGGCTCCAGAAGAGGCAAAGTCTTCCTGAGGGGAAATGGGTGGGCATTGTCAGCATTACGATTTAATGGGGCGTGGGCGTGGCTGCAGGGACAACATGCCTGCACTTTGGGGGCAGGTGAAATTCCTCGAATTGCGAAAATGCCCAGAGGCAATTCGCAAGAGGGGAAGGTGGCCATTTTGTGCACGAAAGGCATTCCAGAAATAATAAATTGGTATAGCTGGTTAAAATCACATTCACCCAGATATTAGATTTGGAGTCAATATTAGTTCATTTGGTCATTAAAATATTTTAAAAGAATTTAACAAAAATTAATTTAGGCATATTTGACGTCCTATATGTAGGACAATATACTTAGTTGTTTGACTACACTGTAAACTGCAAAGCATTAAAAGAGCATCACTGGTGAGTCTCCCATGAAACATCAATTTTTAATGCTCTTGGGATGCTTTTTAGCAACAAAAATGCATCACAAGAGCATTAGAAGAGCATTAAAAATTGATGCTCCATGGGAGACATACCAGTGATGCTCTTTTAATGTTTTGCAGTTTACAGTGAAGTCATTTGGTCATAAAAATATTTGTGAAAATTTAACAAATTCATTTATGCATATCTGGATTAACAGGAACTCCTAGATTTTCTATTATTTCGCATTCAACCGGGCCAAATTGCCGGTTGTATCTTGTCGACAAGTACCGATATGCTTCGTAGTCTCTATACGCACACAGTACTTTCCTGTAACACCATCACTAACAGCACACATCTTGTGCATCTGCATTGCGACTGCAACCTGAATAATTCATTTCCCTACGTATACATCCATTATTCCACATAACAAGTCTATGCCAACGGCATATGCGGCTCACATCACAAGAACTGCCCGTCCTGAGAAAGTTGAGTAAAAATGAATTCAGAGACTGGAAGAGCATCTGAAGTTTGAGCTTAAGGCAACATTTGGCTGGCAGTAAGCAGGAAGGAGGAAGGAAGTGGCCAAAAAAAGGAAATGGGAGGCAGCGGCTGCTTGGGGGCTGCCAGCTGACAGACTCCATTTCCTTCCAAACTTGCAAAATGCTCTGTTCTGCTTCACTGCCTAATATTTTCTCCGCTTTCAAGAAGTGGGGGAAAAGAAACACATATATACAGTTCAGCATTATTTGCTCAATGAAAATCAAAAGGGTCAACGGCTGATTCTTCTTTTTCCGTCCCTGTTTTTTGCGGTGGAACGGTCAGCACAGTTCATCAGGAAATGAATTTTTATGACAAACACTCTTATCTGAACTATTTTGGGCCGGCTAAGAGCTATCAGACTGGACTCCAGTTTGGGCTTAAAGTGCTTCCTGTTTGCAAACAAAGGCTTTTTTATGGTATGATTCATAGAGTTAATGTGCAGCAATCGCAATTACCCACTCCCTAATGTGTGATACGGCGAACTGGATCATACACGCAAGCCCATGAATGGTATATAACTTAGGCAAGTTTCTAAGTAGTGTCTTGTAATGTTGATATACTATAGAAGAATTAAGTCATTATAATTTGCACCTTTGCAAAATTATGGAAATTGCAATTTCCTGTAAAAGCAAGAGAAAAGCATTAATCATATGGAGCAACATGCTGTTTCAAGGCTTAGTCGTTGAGACTCATTAGCACCATTAACTTTTCTCAGTACTCGTACCATAACTAGAAACACCTTAGAGTCTAGCTTTACCCTGAGAAGTCATTCGCAATGTCTTCAGTACTCTTCTCACAAGACGCCCGCACCGACAAACACAGCGTTAAAATGCAGCTAAATACAGGTGCTGTGTGATTGTTTTCAATGTTTTGCACTTGCTTGCCTTTGCAACACACTGCCATAGACAAAGGCACACAGATACTGGCCGGAAAGTAACTTGATGATAAGCCATGGATAGAAGTAAACACTAGACTCGAACCGCTTATCGCACTTGATAACACCCCACAAGTATGACAAAAACCTTAAAATATGTGGAATATCCGTAGAATTTGTAGGCTGCAACAAATAGATTGAACGGGGTGACTAGTGACAGAATGCTGCCGAGATTCACACTTTTATGCTTGGCCCAATAGTGACAACCTGCAACTTGCATACACTTCAGCCAACAGGCCTTTAGCAGCTCATTTAACTCTTATAAAAATGGAAGCTGACCGTACGACTGAGCAAATGTCGATGACAGCCGCACAACTCATTACGGCTGCCTCGTCCGACCAACACCCTCTGCCCAACAGCACCAAATGTACCCTACCAACAGGTGCTTCCAACCAACCCACCCTGACCTTCGACCTCCCCTCAAAACATCACAAAACCCACCCAAACAAGCAGACACTCACACTAGGCCCAGCTCCCAATGCACTTTTGTCCCTCTTCCAGCTCCTGCCTGTCCGTCCAACTTGGTGTCCAGCCTTCCCAGTCCCTGCAGCCTTCCTCTCTTGGTCTGGACAATCCCCTGAATATGTCCCAAGGCACAAAACAAGACACAAACATTTCACCCAGGGTTCGTCCCACCCCCCACACAAACAACACTACGAATATTACTAATCCAGGCGCCTACCAACCGTACAGCTCACAACTCGGGCTGGAACCGGGCACAAACCGGTCATAGCCACGTCCAATAGACTACCCTATGAACTACCATACTATGACAGAGCTAGAGGTTAACTACGATGCGGATAGACATAATTGCAGTTAAGTTTGAACCTGGCTCAGCTCCATGTTAGGTTGGCACGCTTCAGTGTTATTCACCTTCAGCTTATACCAAATGGCCTTCACAGCCCGCTTTATTACGGGAATACTTATTAAATTAATATTTAACTTACGTAAAATCAAAATAGGTATAAATTATTTACGTCTAAATGTTGGGTATGTCGGTTGCTGTTGGCAGTCCGGAAAAGCGGGTGGAAGTTTGAATAGTTGCGAACAGGTGGCGTTGGCGGACGGGGGAGATCCTGGCGGACGGGAGTGGAACCTGAGCAGCCCGACGATGGATTGGTTGCTCCAGGGTGGAAAAGCGCGGAGTTCGGTTCTCATGTGGGAGAAACACACGGTATACTGTGCCGTTGTTAAAAGAGTATCTTACCACTTACCAGACCAGACATAAGTTAGCCTCCAACAAAGGTGCTGCCTCCCCCTGATGCAATAATGCAATGACTCTCACTCCACTAGGCAGCACCTCTGTTGGAGGCTAACTTGGTCTGATCTGGTGAGATACTCATTTAACCGACTGGGACCATACAAATAGTAGCATAAACACAGAATGTATTGAACGTAAAAACACACTATTTTACTTCATAGAGAGCAGGATTATTGTGGAGGAAATACATAACACCAAGGTTTGTACATTGTAGCTTAAGCGCTAATTGAAGACATGAAATTCTGAATCATCATAGTCAGTGTCTATGATCATTCTGCATTTCAGGTCTTCAATCATAGACATGCTAGTATGCGTGTGTACATCACTCAACCATAACAATTTAGTACACACTACATCTCACTCATAATTAGCAATTGTTAACTGTACATGGCAGACATTGTCACTCAAAAGCTTTATCATCAAGCCATGGCCGGAAGACAGGAAGGGTCGTCGGGTAATGCGCTCCTCTTTTTCTCTTCAGGGTACCGTTGGAATTCCTCAAAGGGTATGTGGCCATCATGATGGGCAGCTGCAGTTTAATTTCCTTCTCCAGACCTTGTGGACTGATGATGAACTGTGGAAACAACATTATGAGACCATTGGTGATGCCACGTCAGAATGGATACTCACAAAGACATCGTACTGGATCCGTATGAGGTGGCACCCCCTGAGGTTGGTAGGTGGCAAAGGAGGTACTGGCAACTGCTCGTTGGCCCATTCTTCGGTAGTACCTGGTCGTACCCTGCCTCGTCTGAGTGACGCCAACTCCCTTGTCTCTGTCTGTACCACCTTGTTCCGAGCAACGTACTGCACCGTCTCTGTCAGTGCAGCCCTGGTACCCTTCAGACCGACCTTAGAGTGGTTGGTCACAGTGGCCCAAATGGAGATGGTCTCACCCGGTACGTACCCACCACGATCCAGCCGTACCCGACACGCCACAAGACCAGCACCCACGCAGCTCATGCCCAATCGGTGTTCTATTTCGCAATGGAATGGTTGCTGAAATGGATGTTAACACAATTAGGAACAATGAAGAACACCAGAAGAGTACTGTAACGGTCCCATTTCCCAGAATAGAAGGAGTGCTCCAGAAACCAGTGGGAATGAACCCTGTCACGACATGATGACGAAAGAGTTCTCACGTACAGCCAAGATGGGAGGTTCCAGGTTAAGGTCAATCGGGTTCATGACGATGAAGACCTGTTGGTTCTTATGCACCAGGCCGTTGGGTTCCCTCATGGCGGTCTTGCAGTAGTACTGTACCCATCCGTGTTTACCCAGGAAGGTCGAGGGCAGACCCAGGGGCAGACCCAGTTTGAAAGGAAAGCTGTGGATCCCAGGAGACAGCAGTACCGGCCCTTGGTTCCCTGGAGAATCTGTGGGAATCTCGTGTTTCAGTTTGTCCGGTCAGTGTATATGGGTATACCCACGTACCTGATTCCCCCAACAGCCTCATGCGGAAGTCGATGTAACTCTCTTTATCCTCCAGCCTGTCCACTCCCCTGCTCTGTAGTCTTACCACACCTTCACCCACAACATGGAAGTAAAGACCTGTAAGAGATAAGAGAACCATTTGTACGGGTGTCAGACCAGAACCTTTTCCTTCCGGAGGGCAACATGAATTATTATCATCGTTAGGAATGATTATAAACAACCGGAGGGCGACGGATACCAGGGTTTTGAACCCTACCAAAGAAGGACCGGTGAAGTAATAATGGTGTAATCCGGTTCGCCCACTGACGAAGGACGTTGGCTTTGGTACTTTCCAACTGCAATTAGGTTTGTCTTTAGTGTAGGTACCGATGCTATACCGATGGTCCAGAATGCTGAACACTACTGATGGGCATGAAGTCAATAATACCGATGGTCCTCCATGGTCACGACATCGGCCATGATAGCCTATACCGATGTATCGATGGCCAAGATGCTGAACACTTATTACTGATGGTGCACATGCTGAACGCTATGGTGCAAATGTTGCACCATCATTAGTACTCAACATTGCGGCATCAACAGGTATTTCTCAACTCTCTCGAGATGTGCGTGATGACGAAACGTGGTTTAGAGACGCGGAAGGTAAATGTTACGTGGGCAGTGCCCATGAAAGAGACACTTCCGAAGGATGTCAAGATGAGCAGGAGTCACGGTGGTTGTACTGTATGGTTGAACCCACAATGCATTTTTATGGGGTCGTACCATTAAATTTGCGAAACTTATGTGCCATCAAGAGTACCGTTCAGATATGACGCGGACAAGTCGCACTGGACCGTTACGTTCATCTAGTTTCAGGATCATTGCAACTGGCCCTTAGGTTACTAGGGAAAAAGGTGGAGTCTGCGGCCCCACCTTGTTTTAAGTGGATAAAAACTGACGGATTGACCCCTAAGAATTAACTGCTATACTTTCCCAGGTTGGTGTTACGTCACGTAATGATCAACGACCATGAACTTTTCCCTAGTTGTTCGCGTCAACCAGTTTTACACACTCATAAATTCTACTCGTGCTAACAGGCGTCATGTCGATACCGGTTTGAGATTCAGAAAATGGCACCAGTAAAAATCAACGGACGAAACCAATCGTGCTGATATTCGGTGGGTGTAAAGTCCACACCCTTTGTACTACCCACTACACAAACGGATATCCTTGGGACCTATTCGGAATCCCCCGTTAGTCCTCGCGAAACTATAGATTGTGCTCTTTTAACGGCTTCCTTTATCCTCCAGCAAATCCTGACCATACAAGATGACCCAACCCCTTGAGGGGAACTTGAATGTGGAGCAGTCAGGAGTCGCATCCTGATTCCTTCGTCTTGTGTGATTGTAATCGTATGACCTGAGGGTACGACAATGTGGCACTCCAGACTCCAGAGTACTGATTCTCATTGGCGCAGGGCCTCGCCGTAACTCTGACACAGTACTAATTCTCACGATTCGACATGAATTCTGATGTCCACTGTGGCACACACTGTTCAGAAAGTGTATTCGCCACATCACAGGTGTTGTCCTTTGATGGTACCAAATGACTTACTGTTGACAGGTGTGTCATCCTCAAGCTCTACCAGTACACGTCCGCTCAGAAACTGTCCAGGGAAGTACAGAAGGTTTGGATTGTCGAAAAGGATGAGGAATTTGAGCAGCTTCCTGGCTGATGTCACCGACATTGTTGAATCGTGTCACTCCAGCATCTGCGAAAGTAGCCACCACCAATAATAATAGCTAGAAGACCTTGACGCTCCCAATACGCCCATCCTTACCTTGTAAGAAAAATATTCCTCAGGCACTTTCTCCAATCCAAATTTTGTTGGACACTTATTGTGTTGGGTGTTGAGGTTTTTTGGGGTGTGTTGTGTGTGTATAAGTGAAGGTGCGTTGTGTGGTAAAGACGGTTCCTGTCTGATGCACCCGAGTTGGCAGAACCTCGAGGGGTTGGAAAAGAGAGGCCTTTCTCTCAGTGGCCAACCAGGACTCGCCACCAAGCTGTAGTGTGGTGGTTGAGGAGGAAAGGGAAGGTGAAACAGGTGGGTAGACTCGCCCAGCCAGCAGGTGCACACCTACGCCATCTTGCATCACAATCCTTTAAAGGAGCTGCACTCTCGCTGGTCCGGTCCAGGGCTCTGATTGCATGTGAAGAAATCTGATCCATCGCATGGTCAAGTCGACCGTATACTCACATGAGCCCGCAAGCCCGGATTTTCTGCCAATATTTAATATTGCTATAGCAGCTGAACTTGTTGGCAGCCCGTTTCCATGGAAACCAAACAAGCAAACAAGCTTCAGGGCAAACAAGTAAACAAACGTCACGACTATAACAAACAAAGCAAACGTCAGGACTAACAAACTAACTTTGGAGTTGGGACAAACAAACAAGAATCTTCAGGACAAACTAACAACCTTCAGAACAAACGTATTAACAATCTTCAGAACAAACGTAAATCTTCAGAACAAAAAACAATCTTTGGAACAAACAAACAAGCAGTCTTTAAGACAAACAAACAAACTTTACCTTTTAGGTTCAAGGGTCCCAGAAAATCAGTTTGTTATAACCGAGGTCTGTTATTATAGTCAATTCGCCACTTTTGCAATAAAAACACAAGTTTTCTGCTTTCATATGCGTATAATGCACACTAACTACATATACTGATTAATGGAGCTACACTGTACTCCCGATTATCCGGGTGCGGATTATCCGTGCATAACCTAAAAATATTTAAAATTAAAGTCCGAAAAAATGCGTCGAATTTTCGTCCCACTGCTGGATACTGCTAACTTTGTGTACCAGCTAGAGTCAACACTGGTACTGCTAAGTTAGCAGTTTAGCTGCTGTAACTAGCAGTGTGATGGCTACGTCACTGCACGCCTTTCGTGTCTGTTATAACCGAAAGTCCGTTACAGCCGACGCGACGCTGTTATATCCGGAGTCAACTTTATAATTGATATTAAGGAGGTTGATCCAGCATTATTGCCTTTCAACCTCCTAGGATAGGGAAGTAAGGAAGCGGCTGTGGCCTATTATACGGAAGCGACCCCGGAATTATCCTAGAAAGAGCGTGGAAAACCACAGAAAACCACGGTCAGGGTTGCCGACCCCGGGATTCGAACCCAGGACCTCCCGATTAGCAGTCGGACGCCTTATCCACTATGCCAACCTGCTTCGGTTATCCGGAGTCAACTGTGCTATTATACGGTATATTAGTTTATTGTAGGCCTATTAGTGTATTAGTTTATTGTAATAGTGCATTGTTTTATTGTAATAGTGCATTATTTTATTGTAATAGTGCATTAGTTTATTTTATTATTATATTAGTTTATTGTATTACCGGTAGTTTATTATATTATTATATTAGTGTATTGTATTAGTTTATCTATAATATTAAAATCCTTGCGGGAGTTGCCCAAGCCCTCTGATTGGTCCGCCGCATATTGTTACCGCTACTTCCCCATTGACCCGCGTTCTACCCATGCGCAATGTGGTGTAAACAACTCCTCTGCGGCAAGGGGTTAGCAACTCCCCAAAAAAGTGTACACCAGATCCTGGAACCGGGAGGTTCCAGTTCCACCCGGTTCCAGGCCGGTTCCACCTGCCGGTTCCTTGGCCAGTGTGTACACCGGCTCCAGGGAGTTGCTAACCCCTTAGTTGCCGGGGAAACTGTCAATTCCTTCTCAGTATTGTCGCCCAGTTGGCACTACTGTGAAGTTGTTTACAGAGTCAGTTCCCTTTATGGAACGACAGACACATGACAGACATGTTCTCACTTTGTCACTAATCGGGCCGTTCGAAGACTGCTGGAGGGCTAACGTTACACCCTCCCCCTGCGTCCCCGGCGATATGGTGCGCCGAATAGGTACCCCATGCCGCAGGCCTAGGAAAGAGCGAGCGAAGCGAGGGTTTTCCTAGTTATTAGTTTATTATAATATTAGTACATATTGTTTACATGTGGCGCATCCCTGTATATGTCGAATACCCCCGCCTAGTGCTACTTCCATCCCCTTCCGCCAGAGTCCTCCCCCTCCCCCTCCCCACCCACTGGTCCACATGGTGCCCCCATCTGGCGTGAANCCCTCCCCTCCCCTTCCCCTTCCCTCCTTCTCCGCCGCCTCTCCCCACTTTACTGGGACGCCTTTTTTCCAGTAGTCCCCAAGCACTCGGTGGAAGCGGGTCGATCCGGTGTCTGTCCACCCGTGTGAACAACAACAACAACAGTGCGTGGGTGTGTGTGTGTCGTGTGTACCGCATACCCGTGGTGTACATACCACACCGTGTGGTGTGACGTGTTTGCTGGTTGGACCGGAGTAGGAAAAACCGGTTTGCCGCTTTTTGTGCCCGGTTGCTTTGGTTGGTGGAGGAGGGGGTGTTGGAGAAGAGGAGGGCGGTGGGGGGAAAAAAAGTGACGCATAGAGGTCTTTGATCCTTCGCATTTTGGGATACCCAAAAGGTACGTACCTGTTGCGTACTTACGCTATTGATATGGTAAGTTAAACAAAAGTTGACGTAGCTTCTGGCGCTTTGCAAAAATCCGTGACGTCAGGAAAGGTTGCCAGGTCGCTGCCCCATTGTGTGTGTGTGCCACATTGTTGCTTACAGACGGCGTAGTGCATTACATAACTAATATTTCCACATGACCCCAAAATTCCCCTCCCCCATGTTCTTCAAAACATTATTTTTTTGTTGTACCGTTTATTTGTTACTGTACGTCAAAACAACGTAATACGACCTTGCCACCTGGTCACCTTGGAGAATGTTTCATCACAGGTATCGGATGATGCCAGACATCTCTGGGTGAGGACCCCCCTTCCATATGATGCTGCAATTTCTCACGTCCTTCAGTGCGCAGTAACTACAGTAATTCACTCAGCCTTGGATGTTTTACAGCTTGTAAATTTAGGCTCGATTCCAGGAATAGAACGGGAAGTAAACAGAGGTGAATATACCCGGTAGATGGTGTTGTGCGGAGATGGACAGCCGGTAGATGGCGTTGGACTAAGAGGGACACCCTGGTGCTGGACTAACATGGACACTGTAGATGGCGTTGGACTAAGAGGGACACCCTGGTGCTGGACTAACGTGGACACTGTAGATGGCGTTGGACTAAGAGGGACACCCTGGTGCTAGACTAACATGGACACTGTAGATGGCGTTGGACTAAGATGGACACTCTGTAGATGGCGTTGGACTAAGATGGACACTCTGTAGATGGCGTTGGACTAAGATGGACACTGTAGATGGCGTTGGACTAATAGGGACACTCGGTAGATGGCGTTGGACTAATAGGGACACTCGGTAGATGGCGTTGGACTAAGATGGACACTGTAGATGGCGTTGGACTAAGATGGACACTCTGTAGATGGCGTTGGACTAAGATGGACGCAACAGATGGCAGCACCCTCTGTAGCCATCTACCGGCAGATTTGTTTACAAGCTGTCCAATCAACCCCAATCACTCTTCAATTGGGCTTAACAATTCAATCCTTGTACGGTACACGTGCGGAGCCGGATTTATTCTTAGAGCTGTTATTTGTAGTCGGCCTACCCCGCTATCTGGTGGACGAAAAAGGCGACGGGGAATCTTTACGATCCCGGGACTTTTTTATTTTTGAATCTTGTCCAGGCATTGTTGGGTAGAGGCTACCCGGATTGTGAGAGGCCTGGGTTGAGGCTAAGTCTGGATCGTATTTTCGGAGCGTACAGTGACCCCTGTTTGCAAGGTCAAGGTGGGTTGTTCATGTAAAAAAAAAAATGTACCTTTGCCCTTCGGGGTTTTCCGGACCGGAACCGTGGCGGGAAATGCCCCGAGAAAATTGCAAAGGTCTGTTTTTTGTATATTTACTATGACTTTCACCGTGCGCAGTACGTCGTTGTCATTTTTTTTTGTAATCCTAGCGTGAGTCTGTAAATAAAGGTTGGGTCTGGACACGCAGATGTTCTGTTGTTGTCCTGACTCGAGTCCTGATTGGCTGTTTTGGGCCGTGAACGACGGGGCAGGAAGTAAACATTGGCATTTAGATTACGGCCTGGTTCTAAATGGAACACACTTGGTCGTATGTAATGCACGTGTTTGGTATGAAACGAATCCGAACACTGACAATGGTGTTACGTAAGTGTGACGTTTGTGATTGTCGTCAGAAAGCGACAACGTATCTTATATGATTTCTGTTGTACCTGCGTATTCTAATGTGAATACCGCTTAGAACAGCCAGTTTGGGTTAACCACCGACCGTTGAGTACGACCATGCCTCAGTGTCCGAAACAGGTACCCCCAAACCAAACCATGGAGACCAAACAGGTGCCTTTAGTTGTACCTGCCTACTCTAATGTGTATACCGCTTGGAACAACCCGTTTGGGTCAACCATTGCTCTAAAAATGACAGTTGAGTACGACCATGCTGCAGTGCCCCAAAGATGGCGGACAGTTCCCCGGATGGACGCCACATCCGGGCAACTGGCCGCCATCTTTGACAACAAGCCGGTTTCTGTTTGTACCTTCAGTTGTACCTACTGTTTCTAATGTGTATACCGCTTGGAACAACCCGTTTGGGTCAACCATTGCTCTAAAAATGACCGTTGAGTACGACCATGCTGCAGTGCCCCAAAGATGGCGGACAGTTCCCCGGATGGACGCCACATCCGGGCAACTGGCCGCCATCTTTGCGCACCTCTCTAAATGAACCTGGGGAATGTCCGGGCTAATTTTCAAGACTGGTCTGGTGACTCTGGAAATACCGATGACGCAATGGAGCAGGAAGGCCGAAGAAGGATCGTTGACTCTCTGGAATGCTTAAAGCGGCGTAACGGCCATTCATGGGATTAAAATGTGCACACATACAATAATGGGATGGCGGCGTCTGTTTTGCTTCCGTTAGGAGGATTGTTATGTATATGTGTTGATATGTTGAGACATGTATGGCCTTTTGCAGGATGGAGCACGACGGAGGGAGAAGAGCGAGCTGATTGGTGTCCAACAATGGACCAGTTAGAGGACCATCCGAGACTAACAGTGTGTGCGGACAGGTTTAGAGACCTGAGGCCTTGCTGTTGCCACCAGCAGGACACGCTGGATAGACGATGGACACCTAGGTGCCACGATCTGTGTGACAATGAGTGTCAACAGTGCAGGAGGAGGAACAAGAGGAAAGTGGTGGCGTACGGAGAGTGGAGGTGGTGGAGGAGGAAGTGTGGTCCGCCCGTGACCGGACCATGGGCCGTTGTCATTGGATTCGCACTTGTGGTCATGGCCTGTGGAGGAGCGCAGGCCCAACCATCACAGGATGGCGGTGAGTACATGCAACAATGCATACATCCTGGTATCGACGAACCAGGATATAGCGCAACGACGAATTCCACGAAATAACCGGTACCCTGCATTGTCTGCTTATAGATTCATAGAAAGCGTGTCTGTTATTGGATAGAAAATGTGCGTAGGTTGTATGCATCAGGGTACTGTACAGCACTAGAAATCGAATGCGCTTAATATAGCATCAGAAATATTGAAGAACTGCAGTGTAAGTTTACGATACACTGCACAAGCATCTACCCACCTGCTATCGAAATCTGAACGCGATAACTGAGTGCGATAAGTTGTTCATGTCTTGGACATGTCACATGGTATATGAGGCTATTCTTGACGAATTTGAGGACCAAACAAATGTGGTTTTGGGACTTTCAATGAGAACCATCAGAAGCACCTATCATTGTGCCATGTGTCAGGTCTCTGTAGTCTGGAAGTGGGTTAGGTAGCCATTACATATAATTATGTAAAGGAACTTTGCCTTTTATATAGAGACAGATGCGCCTCTTATCGCCCTCAGTCATCGCATTTGGGTCTCAACGACTGCTTGCAACGCACCGTCCGTCCCTTTTGATTGCGAACGCAAATCTGACCGTCGTCCCCGCCCATCAAACAACCCGATAACGACGGTCCGACATTAGCAAGGTACACAAATTAGGACCCGAGTCAACACGCATTGTGCTCGACTATTTTCCAGGGCAAAAACCCTTCAAAGTACGACCATTGATTGATACACCACTAAAGGCGGCCAAACTATTCCTCGGAAAAAACAGGAATAAGAGCGAGCCAAACGAGGCGTGATTTACGTCACGGTGTTGGTTTGCCCCGCCCCCTAATTACAACGTTATTCAAACGTGGTTGGGAGCTTTCACCTCATATATAGGGGTAGGGGTTGGTGGGGGGTATATAATTTTAAAATAAACTTAATACCGGGAGCATTTGCATGTTTGCCACGCTCAGAATGGAAGCAAGGCTTCTATTCTCGGATGTTGACTCACAGGATACCCTTTCATAACAGATCGATGAGCCAATAATAGAGTATCAATAGCTGGTTTGATATCTATGGGCACCTTAGCGCTCTATATATAGGGCCGGTTGTGTCGAAGCAATCGGCTATTTAGCGGTTCGAGGGATTGTCGGGGACCAGTGAAGGACTAGCCGGAGACCAGTGAATGAACAGCCAGAGGACCAGTCACCAGGAGTGAGCAGCCAGGACAGTCACTAGCGAATGAGCAGCCAGAGGACCAGTGGCCAGAGAATGAGCAGCCAGAGGACCAGTCACCAGCGAATGAGCAGCCAGGGGGCCAGTCACCAGCGAATGAGCAGCCAGAGGACCAGTGGCCAGAGAATGAGCAGCCAGAGGACCTGTCACCAGCGAATGAGCAGCCAGGGGGCCAGTCACCAGCGAATGAGCAGCCAGAGGACCAGTCGCCAGCGAATGAGCAGCCAGGGGGCCAGTCATTTAGTGAATGAGCCAAGGGGTAAATCACTCGGCAGTTGAGCGTACAACGGACTTGTAAAGAGCCGGACTTGTCGGACTTGAGCCCGGACTTGGCGGACTTGGCGCCAACCGTACAACGGACTTGACGAGTGATTTACCCCTTGGAATGAGCATCCAGGGGGCCAGTCACCAGTGAATGAACGGCCAGGGGACCAGTCACCAAAGAATGAATACAGAGCCCAATGAAGGACCACGCGGGGCCCAGGCAAGGCGCAGTCTGGGACCCCCGAGTCGCACCGTTGTACGTGTGACTAACCCCCTCAGTTTTCGGGTGTGCCTGAGACTCTGAGGGTTGTTTTGGTCTGGCCCCCCCCCCACCCCCCGGCCCACCATGTCTGCAGCCAGTCCAATCCATTCTCCTCCCGGCAGCGTGAAAAGTGGGCCATGGCACTTTTTCTAGCTTTGGCGTGGCGTCTGCGTTCCCCGGATGCTGCGCCACGCTTCCTGAGAGAGGGGAGAGAGAGAGAGAGAAACCCTCAGAGTTTTACCTTTTACAGGGGCGCCCCCCAAAAAATATATAAGGCGGAGAACCGGAGAGGGGGGAGGGGGACCAAGGGCGGGTCTTGTGCCGAAAAAGCGGGTCGATATGGGGCGTCGGGACGGCTGACGACGCCACTACCCCCCACCCCACACTGACTGAGGGGGAGCGTCAATGGCGTCGTCGGAATAGTGAGGCTCATTCATCGTGTGACCCGTCCGTTGTTCAAAAGGTGCCCCACGTGTATGTACACTTTCAGGAGTAAGGTAGCAGACCTGAAGCTCAAAATAGTCTCCAAGAGGATCTCCGTCACTACTCAGTGAGAGAGCCGCTCTTGGAGGCTATTTTGAGCTTCAGGTCTGCTACCTTACTACTGAAAGTGTACATGTACACGTGGGGCACCGAGTGGGGCACCTTTTGAACTGCTGGGTGGACACCCCGGACAAACATTGGCACAGACTCTTACCTGAGCCATGATGGCACGCGTTGGGTCACCGTTTCGACGTACGTCCAAAATAGCAGCGTAATACACGGGCCAAAATGGGCCAACGTTTTCTGGGAGCCCGTGAATCACCCTCCATAATTTCGCAGACACCCATTAAAACCCATTTATGCCACTGACTCACAGTCAGAGCCAGACATCTATTTTTGAGCCAGGCCCACCCTCGTATGTTGTTATTGAATAATTAGTAGAGAAGTGTCTACTTGCAGAAAATAAATAGAAGCCTAGGAGGGGGGGTTTTGTGCGGCGTAGATGTCCGCGTCGTAGTATTTTGACGTCAGCCGACCGACGTCACCGTCGACGGGGCCAAAGAACCGCTGCCCACGACGCCAAATTAAATCAAAGGGGGGCCGGAAATGAATTGCGGGCCGACGCCATCCCCATCTAGTGACGGGGCCTGGATTGGAGTGTGCTCCCTCGGGGGTCATCCCCCAGATATGTTTTTTTTTTCCCCAAGCCCTTCACCTGATCCCGTTTTAAAGAGTTTGGGTCAAGGGTAGAGATATTCAGGCAGACGCGTCGGCGCCTTTTGGTTCAATGGGGCTTTTTGGTATGGCGAAGCTTATGGGGGAGACCCTGGAAGCCTCTCTCTCTGTGTGTGTGTTTGAGCCTTTGGATCAATACTTGAACCTCGGCCGTATGTACCTGCCGGCATTTTGAAGGCGTGGGTGGAAAACAGAGACGTCACTTTTTTTTTGACGCAGGGGTCAGGTCAGATTTCGTGGGGATGGAAGGTGATGCCATCTAGCGGTGGGTCAGATGCCTGCCAGAACGAGGGTTTAAAAATTGCTGGGTCTGGAAACATGTTTTGGTATTTAAATGTTTTAAATATATGAAGTACTGTAGTTTCAAAAATTTCAAGCTGATAGCCAGACGGGCGCTGCCATCTAGCGGTGGGTCAGCCTGTAGGACGGTTTTGAACATTTCTGGGCCTGTAAACATGTTTGTGGCATTAAAATGTTATGAAGTACTGCAGTTTTAAAAATATTCAAGGTGATAGCCAGACAGGTGCTGCCATCGAGCGGTGGGTCAGTCTGCGTAAAGGATTTTTAAAAAGAGGGAGGCACGTCAACATTAAAATGGCTTAAAATTAAAAATAAATTCATGAAGTGCTTTGAAGAAAATTACCAGGTGAATCCATGACAGGTGCTGCCATGTGCCATCTAGCGATGGGTCAGCCTGTACAGTATGAGGGTTTTAAAGTTTTTGGAGCGTACATCTTCAAGCCCAAAAGTAGCATTAAAAGTGGGAAAGCGTTATATCGAGGTTTTACTGTATATGACGTAGTTTTCAAGAATATATATATTCAGGCTGATAGCCCGACAGGTGCAGCCATCTAGCGGTGGGTCAGAATATGCCTGAAGTGTTTAAAATAATCTGGACGCCTGTCAAAATGGCTTTAAAATGTTTTAAAATGTTTTAAAATGACAAAACAGTGTAAAGTGTGCAGTATTTTTATTTTTAAAAAAATCATGCGATGCCGCCACAGATGTTGCCATCTAGCGGTGGGTCAGTCTGCCTGAACGAGTTTTAAGAAAATCTCGGGGCCTGTAAACATTAATGACATTAAATTGTTGTAAAATTAAAAATAAACGCATGAAGCGTTTGGAAGAAAATTTCAGGTGAATCTACGACAGGTGCTGCCATATGCCATCTAGCGATGGGTCAGTCGGCCTGAACGAGTTTTAAGAAAATCTCGATGCCTGTAAACATATTTATGGCATTAAAATGGTTTAAAATTAAAAATAAACGCAAGTGTTTGGAAGAAAATTTGAGGGGAATCGACGACAGGTGCTGTGCCATCTAGCGGTGGGTCAGTCTGCTCTGAACGAGTTATTTTAAAATCGCGATGCATGTAAACATATATTGAGGCTTTTTAATAGTTTACACTCTTATTTAAACTGCCGATACAGGCAATACATCAAATGTATTCGTTTTTTGCACTAGCAGTAGTTCTGTAACATTGAACTGTAAACAGCAGTAAACTATACAGATAATGGTGAAAAGTGAAATGCATGTAAGGGAAGTCTCCCTGTATAATTATACCGTAAGGTGCTCAGACCTCAATCTCGTATTTATCTATCTATCACTTATTATGTGAAGCAGTGTTAAAATGAAGCTAATGGTCCGACAGGTGCTGCCATCTAGCGGTGGGTCAGTCTGCCCTTAATGAGTTATTTTAAAATCGCGAAGGCCTGTGAACATATTTTGAGCCTTTAAAATGATTTAAAATTTAAACTTAACATATGAAGCAGTGTACAAAAAAGTGATGGCCCGACAAGTGCTGCCATCTAGCGGTGGGTCACTGCCTGACCAATTTGTTTAAAAATGGCGCCGCTAATACGCACAACTGCTGATTTTGCTGATGAATAGAGCTTAATTGGCGAATATCTTCACACTGGGTTGGCTCCTGTATATTATTTCGCCCGACTTGAAACGCAGTTGATTCGAAAAGGTCAGTTGCATTGACAACACCCCATGCTGCTGAGCCTGAGTCGTGGGGGGATTTGTCAATAAATTTCAATGTCATGAGAGAGGAATATTAAGGACGGCCTCATTGAGCACACTTCCTTTCTCTGGAAGAGTTAAAAAAGAAACGCGCAAAACACACGCTCTACTGCGCCATAGGGACGGTGGGGTAGGGGGGGGTGGGGGATTTAAAGTTGCGCAAAAATGGCGGGTATTACAACCGGATTTATATGTTGTAACCGGATGGAAAAGGCTGAATTTATATACAGTATTTGGTATTTAATGTAAGTATATTTTTGCAGTGTTTTCCGGCTGGCCCACCGCTAGATGTCAGCATCGCCTGGAAATTATGTTAATGCGTTACACACTTATTTTTAGCTGTAAAATATTTTTAACAGCATTATATATGCCATTAAAAATATACATGAATATTTGCAAGGTCACTCACCTAATATATTAGGTCAGCGACCTTGCAAATATTCATGTACGAAACCTACCCCATGCACCCCATATGTACCCATATGTACTCGAGTCTTGCAGTAAAACACTGTAACCTTGTGCTGTCAATTTGCAAAAATGGGATCAATATCGTGAAATAATAGGTCAGTTAAGACACGTGCTATAGTTTTTGTTAGTTTGCAAAAATTTGTTGGCGAAAGTATAGGGGTCTAGACTGGTCGACATTGCGTGCAGTCTTGCGAAACTGTTGCGCACATTTAACAGGGTTTTTGCGTGAGTTTTTTTTATGTCGTGGGGGAGAGGTCAGTGACTCTGGATGGGTGAGGGGTGCTTACTCATAGGAGACTAATTTTACCTGGGTATGAATAAAAGTGAATATGAATGACCTTTGACCTCTTGACCCACAGTGTGCCAGAGCATTGACATCAGGAACAGCGTGGATATGTTCCAGCGACTCAAAGGCTGTAGGGTGATTGAGGGGTTCCTACAGATCCTTCTGATTGACCATGCTAACGAGTCAGAGTACCAGAACCTGAGGTTTCCAGAGCTGACCGAGGTGACCGGGTACTTCCTGCTGTACCGGGTGTATGGCCTGCGCACCCTCAGACACATCTTTCCCAACCTGGCGGTCATCCGGGGGAACAAGCTCTTCTTCAACTACGCCTTCGTGGTCTTCGAGGTCCTCCATATGCAGGAGATTGGCCTCCCTGGACTCACAGACATCCTCAGGGGCAGCGTCCGGATTGAGAAGAACCCTAACCTCTGCTACGTGGACACCGTGGACTGGGACCTCATCGCTAAGGCTGGAAAAGGCGGACACTTCATCAAGGTATGGCCTCAAAATAGGTTCCTAAATTTGAACATCTTGACCAATTTTTGTCAATTGTTCACAGGGGAACAAAGCGAGCGACGAGTGTCCCAACATCTGTCCCAGCGAGTGTCCCAGGTCGTCGCACTCCCTCCAGCTCCTGTGTTGGAACAGCCAGCACTGTCAGAAAGGTGACCGACTATTTTTGAGATGTGCATATGGGGTCTACCTGTCACACAGTTTGTCCTCTAGACAGGACATGTCCCCAATTTGGGTCCAGGGCATGTGTCCAAGTCACACACACCTGAAATAGACATGTCAGCAAGTACATGGGAAAAAATGTAACTCGAGGATGTTGTTTGTCACTCATGTACACAGCGTTATTATTTTTTTTATGCTTGTTGTTTTGCCGGAGGGCTTTTTTTATTTTTAAAATTTAGTGCCTCATAAAAGTGGGAGGCCATTTGCATGGAAAGAATGGAGGAAGGAAATGTGCTGAGGTTTTTTTCCCCCCTTTCTGTCATTTGTTTAACGAGTGTGTATGCATAACAGATCTGTATTTCAGCCGATTATATGTGGGGGTGGGGGTGGAATAATGGTTATGAATCTTTCAAGCGGATGATGACGTTGGCATTGTGCTAACCTAAACCGGAAACATTAGGTTTAACGTTAGTGGTTTGAGTTTTTTAATGGGGGGAAGTTGTGTTGGTTGTAAGGAGGGTTTCAGGGGATTGGGAGGGGGAGGGAAACAGAGGTTATCAGATTGATTGACAGGTGTGGGATCAGGTGATGTCACCAGTACATATCTGAGGGATATGGATTTCATGGATGTGTTTGTGACACGCGACTGTTTATCAGAATGGGATAAGTGACGGATCTGATTTTATCTGGCGTCTATGTAAAGGTTAGAAATAATTTATGTGTAAATATGCATTAATATACGGTAGAGTACATATGTACTTTCTGTACGTAACTTGATCCAGTGTGATTGGGTACAGCAAGTTTCCGGTGCTGCATGTGCCGTGTTTGCCTGCTTGCCAAGCTTGTTTTATTCCGGTCACATTGCCTTCCCCGTAGAATCTGATTTGCAATTAAGGTTCTTTCTGCACACAAGGAGGAGGATGTAAAGTTGTTGACAAGGTTCCCACAGGTGGGATGTTGTTTCCTGCCTCCCCCCCTCCCCTTCACCTTTGGCAATATCTAAGGGGCCACGTGGAAACTTTCCCATGGGGAAGTGTGTTGAGCTTTTCAGAATATTTGATGTGCGTCTGATTCAAATTTTGTTTGTTTCAGTGTGCGACCAGTGTGGGTCGCTGGCCTGCAATGGGTCAGTCTGCTGCCACGAGCAGTGCTTGGGGGGGTGCAGGGGTCCTCTCCAGAGAGATTGCGTGGCCTGCAGGCATGCCGTCCTCAACGGGGACTGCATCGAGCACTGCCCATCAGAGACATACCTGGTGAGTGCTGTCATCGCGTGGGTTCAAGTCACACCACTTCTTGCGTTCTCTCAGCGGCACAATCTGGTCCTAAAACTGGGGTTAAAGACCTGAAATGCAGATAGCCTTTTGCACCCGAAGTCTAGTTAATTTCCGGTCGGAAAGGAGGCAAAATCCCTGCCGCTTCACATCTCAGGTTTCCTTCTGATCAGCAGAATTTGAAGGGGTTTCCTCATGTATATAAAAGGCTACTCCATTGGGTTCATCAGGCATTGAACCAAGGCTACCACTGTTTTGTGGGAAGAGTGCAATGCACTTTGGAGGAAAAACAGGCTGGCCTTATAACCAGGAAAACATGGCTGTGCCCATTTCTGCCCTACATATTGTGTGGTGGATGTTGACATGCTGTAATAATTATTGCCTCTGCAGTACCTCCAGCGCAGATGTGTGACAGACTTTGAATGCATGGATATGCCGCCCCCGCTGGATCAGTATTATGAGACTGGCCTCAATTGGAAGCCGTTCAACCTCACCTGCACACTCAAGTGCCCTCCAGGATTCGAGGAAGTCAAGGAAGGAAACATGTATACCTGCCGAGAATGCAAAGGTGATTGAGAGAGCCTTCCTGGCATTGGACTAGTGTCATTATCAGCATTTTGTCATTTTGGACAGGCAAGTGCCAGAAGGAGTGCGTCGGATTGAATGTGGACAGCATCTCAGCAGCTCAGAAGCTCAGAGGATGTACTTACATCAGGGGAGCTCTGGAGATCCAGATTGGAGGAGGAAGTGAGTCGCCTTTTTCCACATCATTTCCCTGGAGCTTTGGGGAAGGACGGCATTGAACAGCTAATCCAAATTGCTTTTCTGTTCTTTAGAGAATGTCATCAAGGAGCTGGAAGAAAATCTGAATTCCATTGAGGAGGTTGAAGATTACGTGAAAGTGAGTCGGTCGTTTCCACTGGTGTCCCTCAACTTTCTCAAGTCCTTGAGAATTATCCATGGAAAGAGGCCGGAAAGAGACCAGTAAGGAGTTCATCTTGGAATGTTGGGTTTTTGATTGGCATGTGTTCATTCATTGTTGCGTTATAGATATGCCCTGGTTGTGTATGAGAATCAGAATCTGCAGGAGCTCTGGAACTGGACTAGCAGAGCACACCCACTTGAAATCAGAGGCAAGAGCAAGTTTTTTTTCCACTTCAACCCGAAACTCTGCCTGGAGAAGATCGAGCAGCTTAGGATTGTCACAGGATTGCCCGAGTTTGACCCTGCGGATGTGGCTCCAAATTCCAATGGAGACAAAGTAGCATGTGAGTTTGGAAGAATATTAGAAAAATATTTACAAATTTTAATGGTGCTGGTCAATTTTGCAGGCGAACTGGAGAGGCTCAACTTGGTGGTGGACAAGAAAGCTCCAAAGGCAGTTGTGCTGCAGTGGGACAACTTCAGGAGGCACCTGCCCGACAGGAGGTCTCTGCTGGGATACATAGTCTCTTATATCGAGGCCCCATACCAGAACATCTCTCTCTACGAAGGAAGGGATGCATGTGGAGGAGACGGGTTAGTTATTGTGCCACACTTTTATTTGTGTGCATAAATTGAGTTCATGACATTTTCCTTCCTCCTACCATTCCTACACAGGTGGAAAGTGGATGATGTATCTGCTAATGATGACATCAACTCTTCCTCCACTGGACCTGAGGTTGAATACGAGTCTCACATAATTACCCAGCTGAAGCCTTTCACCCAGTATGCAGTGTACGTGAAGACCTACACCATTGCCTCTGAACGTCGTGGAGCAGAGAGCAACATCACATACTTCACCACCCATCCAGACACTCCCTCTCCGCCAGTTGAGCTTCAGGGTCATTCCAGGTCACCCTCCCAGATTGCCATAGACTGGAAGGCACCCTCGTACCCGAATGGCAACGTCACATACTACAGGGTGTACCTCCACGTAGAGCAGGATGACCGAGACTTCCTGGACCAAAGGGATTATTGCAAGGAACCTCCGTTGCCCTCAGACCACAAGAAGAAGAAGGAGGGGGAGATTTGGGAAGACCCGGACAAAAAGGGGTCGTTTTCAGGCCAAGGCGTTGATGGAGAACCATGTTGCGCATGCCCCAAAAACAAGAAGCAGCTGGAGCAGGAGGAGCAGGAGATTCAGTTCCAGATTCACTTTGAGGACTTCCTGCATAATCAGGTTTACATTAAAAGGTAAGCGTGTGATATGCTCCTCTACTTACAAACAAATCAGGATCAGTATAACTCGGCTCATACCTGGAGACTCGCAGGAAACCAACACCTCCTGCATCAACTTATGCTTTTCAATCCTTGCAGGCAGGACATTTCTGACAAGAAGCGTCAACGTCGTTCCATCTCGTCAGTTCCGTGGGACCTACCGATCCCAGCTCCACTCTTAGGCAACTCCACCATGCCCACTCCAACCTCTGAACGTCCCCCACAGGAGATGTTCACCCAGCCAAAATACTTCGTGAATCAGACCCACCTTACCATTGGGAATCTGTCCCACTTTACGGAGTACACCATTGCAGTGGAGGCCTGCCGTGAGAGCCACCCGGAGATCAAAGTGGACAGGAAGGTGTGCAGCACCAAGAGCATAATCACCATCCGTACTCTGCCCTTGTCAGTAGCGGACGCAGTTGATTCAAGAGGTGTCTCTCTGGAGGTGTCAAACCACACTTCAGGCAGAGTCAGATTGCGATGGGAGGAAGTCAGGCGTCCCAACGGACTTGTGGTGGCCTACCACATAGAGTACAAGCGAGCAGATATTGAGAGTGTGAAGCCCACAGTTGAGTGCATCACCAGGAAGCAGTTTGAGCAGGGGGGCAGGTCTCACGAGATTGGGAACCTGGCTCCTGGTAACTACAGCTTGAGGCTCGCTGCCACCTCCCTGGCGGGGATCGGGAATTACACTGCACCCAGATACATTCTAATCAGAGTGAGTGTCTTGGCATCTTCGTAATTGGTAGCTGTTCAACGTGATTCATTCTTCATTTTTGCCTGCAGGAGCCAACCAACAGACTCTCTACGGAAACCATTGCGGCCATATGTGCAGGGGTCCTTCTGGTTGTGGTGATGGTTGCAGTGACAGGAGCTTTCTATTATCGCAAGAAGATTTCTCAGACCATTCCAAACGGGATATTGTTTGCTTCCGTCAATCCAGAGTATGTCAGCGCTGGGGACGGTAAGTGTGCCTGAGTTGTTGAACATGCATTGTAATGACTTGCATTCTGGTGAATGAAAAATAACTTGTTTTGTGCTTCCAGTGTATGTTCCGGATGAGTGGGAAGTACCCCGTGAAAAAATAGAGCTGATCCGTGAGCTGGGCCAAGGTTCATTTGGAATGGTCTATGAGGGACTGGCCATAGATCTAGAGGAGGATCAGGGGAGCATCAAGTGTGCCGTCAAGACTGTCAATGAGCATGCATCCGATCGGGACAGGATTGAGTTCCTAAACGAAGCTTCTGTCATGAAGTGAGTGCCTTACCATATGCAATTACAACTCAATGCCATATGCAGTTTAATTTATGGTGCCAATTAGCGAATCCGCAGGAGTGCATGCCAACTGTGCAAACAAATGCAGTGTTCCTTAATAGCAAGAAGCATGCCATAAATCACAAGGTCCTGTTCATTCAGCATGCCTGTTCCTCTATTTCGTAGGGCTTTCAACTGCCACCATGTAGTGAAGCTTCTGGGTGTGGTGTCAAAGGGTCAGCCGACCCTGGTGGTAATGGAGCTAATGGCCAGTGGTGACCTGAAGAGCTACCTCCGCTCCCACCGTCCAGACTGCCCTGCAGAAAATCCCTCCGACCAGCAGCCACCCACCTTGAAGCGAATTCTCCAGATGGCAGCAGAGATAGCAGATGGGATGGCCTATCTTGCGGCCAAGAAGTTTGTCCACCGGGATCTGGCTGCCCGCAACTGCATGGTGGCCGAGGACCTGACTGTCAAGATAGGGGACTTTGGGATGACCAGGGACATCTACGAGACAGACTACTACAGGAAGGGAAGCAAGGGACTCCTGCCAGTCAGGTGGATGTCACCAGAGAGTCTGAAGGACGGGGTGTTCACCTCCCAGTCTGATGTCTGGAGCTATGGAGTTGTGCTCTGGGAGATGGCCACCCTTGCCTCACAGCCTTACCAGGTTTGAGAAATTACAGAGGAACAAATATGTCATTTCACACTTTGATAGGTCATGAACTCGTCTTTGGCACTCAAAAGCTGCTGATGTTAATTTAGGATGTGCACATTGCTCGATTGACACGATTTTTCACGCAGGGCCTGTCCAATGAGCAAGTTCTCCGCTACGTGATTGATGGAGGAATAATGGAGCGTCCTGAGAACTGCCCAGAGAAACTGTACGAGCTGATGACTGTTTGCTGGCAGCATTCGCCCCACGCTCGCCCTCGCTTTATGGACCTAGTCTCGCTCCTGCTCACTGACGTCAGCCCTGAGTTTTCCCAAGTGTCCTTCTACCATGGGGCAGAGGCGCAGGAGCTCCGGGCTCAGAAGGAGACTCACCTGCACAGGGAGAGGGCTCAGGAAGCGGAGGAGGAGGAAGACTTAAGTGCCAGTGAGAGTGACGAGGAGGAAGCCACCCCGCTGACTCCCCTGAGGACAGGCATCGTGTTCTGTCCAAGGAACAGTGGGTCCGAGAGTGAAGGGAGTGACGAGAGTGTGGGAGAACCAGAGTTGAGAGAGGTCAGGACTGACACCATGGCCGTTGTCAACAGGGAGGACAGCGGGGGGTTGGCCACGGTCAACTCGGCTTCCAGCGAAGGGAGCAAGGCCAGCGGGAGAAGTGCCGCCAATGGGTTCATCAGTCACAGGACGCCAGTGATGAAAACTACTGAGTGCTAGCATTAGATGGAGGCAGGGAGGACCTGAAGTTGTCTAGTGCTAACTAGTGATTGACCTGCCAGGGAGTTGCCTTTGAAATATGCTGGTCACATACACGTCTTACTTCGGATAGAAATTCAAGTCGACGAGTTTCAAAATGATGCGGCAGTGTCGGGTGATCACTAGGTTGCTGTTCACTCACGCTTGTCTGAGGACCTGCCACGTGACGACCGAGTCCTGAAACTGGAACTTACAGAACTGGGTGCGTCACAGGTAGCAGATCTCCGCACATGCATGGGTGAACACCTGGCAGGTTCTGCTAAGTTACAGGGTGTAATGGAAATCCGATGCAAGTGTGATGCGATACATAGATGCCATCTTTCCTAATCAATGTCATGTGGAAAAAAAAACTGTGCCTGAGGTACTAAAATTGTGCAAAGTTTGGGCACCTTGTTTTTCATAGCGAATTTCACAGGTTCTGATTCAGAAGGATGTTCTCTATCAGTGGTATCCCTCGAGTCGTGTTTTCATTGCACCTTGCGTAACTGTAAGGAGTCAAGTGTGTGTAAAATCGTGAGAACGCTCAGGAGTTTTTAACTCCGATAATTTATTTCTCTCATTTTCATTCACGAGTTACACCGTGGCAAAGTTGGAACCAAGATTTGGGAGGCCGAAGGTTTCATCTGCTCAAAAAGGCTGATCTCACCAAAAAAATTTGCGAGGAGAACCAGGGATTAATTAATTATCCGGCACCGGAAAATGTGGTCACGCATCACATTCCATACATCCCCCCCAAAAAATAGCAAGAAAAGTTGTGGGGACCACGTCATTGCAACCATACATGTTGTTAAGGTACTATTTGTGACAACTGGTACAGTATTTTAGTTTTTATTCTTATTTGTTACTTTTGTGTAGGGAAATTTTAACCCTGTCACACCCTAGTCAGCATATATTTTATCATTAGCAGTTGGGTAGCAAGTTTGATTTTTGTTATTGTTTTACGCAGCCTGCACTGTAGATTTTCTAAAGAAAAATGCAGTCTTCCTCATTGGTAACGGTTCCTAATGAAGAAAAAGATAGCAGCTCAGGTCGTGCGTGCAGGCTGGCGCCGATTTTTTTTTCATTTGT
This sequence comes from Catajapyx aquilonaris, assembly GCA_000934665.2. NCBI lineage: Eukaryota > Metazoa > Arthropoda > Diplura > Dicellurata > Japygidae > Catajapyx > Catajapyx aquilonaris. The sequence continues at coordinate 36,326 of KZ538713.1, forward strand.
AGCCGTGATACGAGGGCTTGCATTTACTCGCATGATTCTTGCGCATTTGATTATGGCAGTAACAATTATAGTGGTATACAATGACGTCCTTTGACACCGGATGGCCGGGTCCAATCTTTGCCCGAAAAATGATCTTCCACTCTGCTGCGCAACATGGTTCGAAATGTTCATTATTAGTTGTTTTGGCGGACATAATTTTGATATGGTGTTAGTAAATGCAACGCCTTGCAATTCCGGTACCGATCAGAATCTCATCAGTTCTTCATCCCTTTTCAGTCAGTATTATTTTTGGAATGTGTTCACCTTCTATTTTATACAAAATACTTGATTATCTCATGGTTGCAATGGGGATGTCGTCCTTTTCTTTTCTCAGGGCAGACATTTAAAATGCATCGGAATAATTCAACAGATTTGCAAGCACGTCTGTACTAGTCTGGGTTGATTATTATTTTTTAAAAGGATGAGAAGAGAGAGGTGCTTCCCGTAGATTTAAGAAAGTAAAAGCGAGGGTGTCGTTTCTTCATTTCCCAGTGACATGTGTCCAATTTTTTGGAAAAAAAAAAAGTGTTTTGCAGGGACACCTTCCCGCACCTTTATTTCTGATCCTGTACAGATTTGAACGCATTAAATGTAAATGTGCCTGACATTTCACACGGGGTGAGAAAATAACCTTGGCAAGTGCCAATATCTGACAAGTGTGTGTTATTCGTCCTTGGTGCATTTAAATTCACATTTTAAATCTAGCGTTAGTGGCTCGAAGAAGGTGCTTCTCAACAGAGGTGTCCCTCATTGAATATTATGAGAATAATTTCACTCGGTTATTTGCCCCCCTACGAACAGGTTTTCAAGAGTATTACAAGTACAAACTATGCTTTAATTTAGGGTTACCCTTGATTTGTTTCTCCCCCGTACCCCTCCCATCTCCTTAAGCTGTAACTTGCACACCTCGCACCAGCTATTTATTTATTAATTCTTGGTGGCATAGAGGTGAAGGTATTTATGTAATATTTTTAATTGTTAGGTGTTGTCAGTTGCATTTAAGAAAGAGAAAAAAAGAAGTGTCTATGCATGTTGTGGTTTTTAGTTCCCCCCAAGTGGGGGTGTATTTAAAATGACGGTTAATCATGGCTTGTCTTCCATTATTTTTTCGGAGACTAATGTGGCCCAAAAACAATCGACTTTTTGCATATCATAAAAACGTGCACTACATATTCTTGGATCGTAATGAAAAATTGATGCTTTTACGTGCGTCTAAATCCAAAATGATACCGCAGGCCTATTCTCCTCTTTATGAAGCTCAATGTGGATGTTCCGTTGATCATAACTGGCAGCTCTAACCAAAAATAAGCAAGTGCACGGGTCGATTTAGAAGTCATGACATGTCTCAGTCGTAAGCATCTTGTGTATGGCGCACTGGTTCTTCGATACGATTGCAATAAAAATAATTTGAATAGGCAAAGTGCACACCTGCTCCCCTCGGCTGCTCATGGGTTGTTGGCACCTGCATAATTCAAGAATAACTTGACCTGTTGTGAACTCCTGCTGGTCCATTTGCATTATTCGTGCCCTTTAGTTCAAGGCTAATCGAAGGATCTGCCGCTTGTGGTCCGTACCACGAAAGCCTGCTGCGACTCTTTCAAAATTATACATGTTTACACTTGCCATGACTTTTCAATCACTCGTGTGCATGGCGTAAAATTGTTTAAAGTGGTGCCATATTTTGTCTGGAATTGGGGAGACTTAAGCCAGAAAAAAAAAAAATTATCGTAAAATGTACATTATATATATTGTAAAATTTATTCTGTTGCTCAATTAATCTACTTTCAAAATCATTTTATCTTTTTATTTGATATATGTTTCACTGCACAGATGAACATTTCATTCGTATTCGGAAAGGGTCATGTGTTTTCTGTACGTTACGTTCTCCTCAACATATTTTGTCAAAACTGATTTAAGCAATAGAAAAGCATTTGTTTCGTAACAATGTGTGGCCCTCTGCGCAGCAGAAAAGGAGAATAAAACACACACACTCACCCATACACACACATTCATTGACACCAGGTTTGAAGAAGATGCTAAATGAAAAGTTCCAAGTGCTGTACTCAAAGGCTGAACTTACTTTTTCCATAATTGCTTGTGGGGGGAGTCTAATAACGATGCCTATTTAGTATTTTGTGTAATATTCCACATGTTGTGATTGACCGTGTAGCTATAACAACAGGCGTCTTTTATTACTGGCAGGGGATACATTTGGAAAATTTGTAAGAGAAAGTGCGTTCCTCCTCCTGTTGTACAGAAGAAGAAGAAAATAATTTATTTTCACGTCTCCTATAGTGAATGGAATTCTCGTAGGACGTAGATGGATTTTAAAAAAATGTTTGCAGTATTAATTTCACCAAGTCTCCTTCAGATTGTAAGGAAAATAATTAAACAGGGATCCGTTATTATTATAATGGAGCATATTGTACATAAAATGATGAAAACAATGAACATTGCAGTGATTATTTCAATTTCCTGCACTCAACCTAGGTGACGATGACGCCAAATAAAGTGGGCATTTACTTTTTCACATACGACGTCTTTGTTCGTCTGAAAAGTATTATCGCTCGACGGCATACTCATGAGCAAGTCTACTGGAAAATAAAAGAGGTCTCTGCTCCAACACTATTGTACGTTAGAGTACGCATGGTGTCTACTGATGTACATTGGTGTTGGATCAAAAGACGAACTACATTTGATGTTCAAGACTGATAAAACAATACTTTCAGGTGGCTCAGAGTGAAGTAGCTTCTCCTGCCTGGGTATTCTTGAGGTTCATGGGGAATTCTGCGTCGAGGATGACCAAGGAGCATCAAAGTATGACAATTACAGGTATGGTGTTTATTCAACTCGAAGATTATTCATACAGTGTGTACCAAAAGTCCAAAAGTGCACCAGTAAGAAGATATGTGAACTAAAGCATGGTCATCTCTGCTTAATGGATATGTTTTAATTACAAACATACAGTGTGTGAATGATGAATGGCTATTTATTTGTCAACAGACAGCATCAAGACATAAAGTGGTAACTAATATTATCAATAACTTGAGAGCACAAGAACATATTTGTGAAGTAATTCTAATGGCTACTCGAATATCTCATATCATTCAGCGTCAGTGGCGTACTGTAACAAAACCCGTTGGCAGCTCCCAGATCTTTGCTTATGTTGCAATAGACTGAATCACTTGATTCCATCCTGGGACTCCCTTCTCGACTGATCCTGATCACAATTGCGCCGTCTTCCGCAGCATCCGTGAATGATCCTGGTTGCTCTTCGTAATCATTACTTTCAGACCCGCTGCTCCCTAGACCAACCCCAATCCCCGGTGTGAGAAATGTCAATGGAGTTGCATCCTCTTCAGTCATGTCTTCACTTTCATTGGTGCTTGAGCTTTCCTCATGTAGTCGTTGCCTGTACATGCTGAATTTTTCCTTGGCCCGAAGTGCTAGGGCCTCCTCCCCGTGGTAGAAGGACACTTGGTGGAACTCAGGGCTGACATCAAGGAGCAGGAGAGAGATCAGTTCCATGAAGTTTGGGCGGTTGTTTGGAGTGTACTCCCAGCATATAGTCATGAGTTCGTAGAGCCTCTTCGGACAGTTTACTGGTTGCTCCATTATGCCCCCTTCTGTGATGTAGCAGAGGACTTGTTCGTTTGACAGGCCCTGAAGGAAAGGAAAGGATTTGTATTGAGTAATTGATGGAGCAGACAATATTTTAAGTGATTGCATTTTAGACCTGGTATGGCTGCATGGCGAGGGTGGCCATCTCCCAGAGCACAACTCCATAGCTCCAGACGTCTGTCTGTGAGGTGAACACCCCGTCCTTCAGACTCTCGGGTGACATCCACCTGACTGGCAGGAGTCCCTTGCTTCCCTTTCTGTAGTAGTCTGTCTCGTAGATGTCCCTGGTCATCCCAAAGTCCCCTATCTTGACAGTCAGGTCCTCGGCCACCATGCAGTTGCGGGCAGCCAGATCCCGGTGGACAAACTTCTTGGCCGCAAGATAGGCCATCCCATCAGCTATTTCTGCTGCCATCTGGAAGACCCGCTTCAGAGTGGGTGGCTGTCGGTTGGATGGGTTTTCTGCAGGGCAGTCTGGACGGTGGGAGCGGAGGTAGCTCTTCAGGTCACCACTGGCCATTAGCTCCATTACCACCAGGGTTGGCTGGCCCTGTGATACCACACCCAGAAGCTTGACTATGTGGTGGCAGTTGAATGCTCTGCAGGGGGAGACATATTGAGTAATGATGCTGAAGAACATTGCAGACTAGTAAACGCTAGGGCTACTTACTTCATGACAGAGGCTTCATTGAGAAACTCAATGTGGTCCCTAGTGGAAGCATTTTCATTCACGGTCTTAACTGCGCAGTTGATCTTTCCCTGACCCTCCTCCAGGTCCATGGCCACTCCCTCATAGACCATTCCAAATGAACCTTGACCCAGTTCCTTGGTTAGCTCTACTTTGCTCCGGGGTATTTCCCACTCGTCCAGAACGTATGCTGCAATGCCAACTTCCATGAGTAAACACTGCAATCATATTTCTGCGTTATTACTTACCATCACATACACTGGCATATTCTGGATTGACAGACGCAAATAGGATCCCATTCGTTATAGATTTAAATGATTTCCTGTAGTAATACACAGCTCCTGCCACCACCACACCAGTCAGGAGCACCCCTACTGTTATGGCTCCAACAATGTACGCAGGCACCTCATCTGGTGCAGCATGTGCTGGTCCCTATTGCAATGTCGTAATTGATAACGTGAGTCTTTTGCATTAATTTTTATTCTCATCAAAACAGCTTACCTGGAGGAAGACATATCTGGGTGCAGTGTATTTTCCCACCCCGGCCAAGGAGGCTGCGGCCAGCCTCAGACTGTAGTTACCAGGAGCCAGGTTCTCCACCTCGTGCAGCCTGCCCCTCTGCTCAAACTGCTTCCTGGTGATGCACTCGACTGTGGGCTTGGCACTGGGAATGTCTGCCCTCTTGTACTCGATGTGGTAAGCCAAGACAAGCCCATTGTAGAGCTTCACGGCCTCCCACTTCAGACTGATCTTGCCTGAGGTGTTGTTAGACACCTGCACCGTGACTCCCTTTGAGTCAATCAAGTCTGCTTCGGAGAGAGAAAGGGTGCGGATGGTGACCAAGCTCTGTGAGCTGCACACCATGGAGTCATCCCAGATCTCAGGGTGCCTGTCACGGCAAGCTTCCACTGCAATGTTGTACTTTGTAAAATGGGTCAGGTTCTCTATGGTGAAGTTGGTATTGCTGGTCCTGTACTGAGGCTGGTCCTGCACAGAGCGCCGTTCATGTTTCTTGTCAAGTCTGAAACAGGACACAAAAATTGGTGAATTAAGGCAGTCGACAAACAATTATATTGAATCCAGCTTGCATGAGAGTTACAGTATGAGCCTCACTTTTTGACATAGACTTGGTCTTGCACGAAGTCCTCAAAATTAATCTTAGACTGAACCACCTGCTCCTGCACCTCCAACTTGTCCTTTGGGCACTGGCAACACTCCTTACCCAAACCATCCAGAAAAAATACTTCCTTCTTCTTGTCGACCTCCACCTTCTTCTTGTCTACCTGCACTTCCTCCTCCTTCTTCTTCACCTTATTGTGAAAAGAGGACAACTGTGGGTTCTTGCAATAGTCCCTCTGGTCCAGGATGTCCCGGTCATCCTTCACCAAGTGGAGGTACACATTATAGTAGGTCACTTGGCCTTTGGGATGCAAAGGGGCCTTCCAGACAATGGCAATCTGGGAGGGTGACCTGGCATGGCCCTGGAGGTCAACTGGAGCGGAGGGCGTGTCTGGATGGGTGGTGAAGTAGACAATGTTGCTCTCCGCTCCAATACGCTCTGGGGTAACAGTGTAGGTCTTCACATACACTGGGTAAGTCTTCACATACACGGCATACTGGGTGAATGGCTTCAGCTGCTGGAGCATGTAGGCCTCGTGTTCAGGCTTTGGTCCGATGGTTGCATTGGTGTAAGTAGTGGGGACATCATCTACCTTCCACCTTCTTGTACAAGTAGTGGTGGACAAACTAATGTTAGCAACAGGTGACATCAAAAGAATACATGCCATGTACTGACCCATCACGTGCTCCTCTAGCCTCATAGAGAGATATGTTTTGGTCTGGTGCCTCAGTGTAGGACACCATGTACCCCAGAAGTGTCCTGTCATCATCAAGTTTGTTCCGGAAATTTCTGTCCCATTGAAGAGTCACATTCGTTGACGACTTGTTGTGTATCACTAGATTCAGCTGCTCCAACTTGCCACCTGGACATGAGAAATGTCACTCACAATTCAGTGCATACCAGACCATCGTACAACTTACATGCGACGTTATCTCCATTAGAGTTGGAAGCAATGTCTGCGTCTTCTGCTGGAGGAAGTCCTGTGACGTTGAGGAGCATCTCGATTTTCTCCAGACACAGTTTAGGATTGAAGTGGAAGCGCATCTTGTTGCCTTTACCACCAATGCGGAGTTTGTGTTCTCGATTTGACCAGTCCCACAGGTCATGCAGGTTCTGGTTCTCGTAAACTACCAGGGCGTACCTGCGTCCCCAAAGACATCAAATCTCATATTGAACATACTGAAGAGACAAGACCAACCGATTTTTCTCCGGCTTCTTCCCATGGATGAATCGAAGTGACTTCAGGAAGTCAAGCGACACCAGAGGAAACGACCAACTGATCTTCACGTAATCATCCACTTCCTCGATGGCACCCAAGTTGTCTTCCAGCTCTTTGATGACATTCTCTAAGGATCAACATATCTGTGTCACAACCTTTTCTGACAATCATCTTCACAACTTCAGAACTCTACATACACAACTATATACAACTCCACAACTTCAGAACTCCACAACTTTAGAACTCCACAACTTTAGAACTCCACAACTTTAGAACTCCACAACTTCAGAACTCCACACAATTCTACAACTCCACAACATCCCATGCATCAATGGTTTTGTGGGGTGTTGTGGACGAGTTCTGGTTGTAGAGTTCTGAAGTTGTAGAGGTGTGTGGAGTTGTGGAGTTCTCTGTCACTTTGTGACCCTATGAACTCTGTGGAATCCGATGAATGCATTGACTCACTTCCTCCTTCGATCCGAATCTGCAGAGATCCTCGGATGTGCGTGCATCCTTGAAGTCGTCGTGCTGCTGAAATGCTGTTGACCAACAATGCATTGCATTCCTTCTGGCATTTTCCTGTCACAATGAGAAAGAAAGTGTCCTCATGAGAAAGTCAAGATCATCCTCATGTCCGTACCTTTGCATTCTCCGCATGTGTGTTTGCCACCTTCTGTGACTTCCTCGTATCCTGGAGGACAGTTGAGGGTGCAGGTGAAGTTGAAGGGCTTCCAGTGAATACTAGCTGTGTCGTGGAGCTTAATGTCCATGATGGTTGGTGGAGGCATGGCCAGACACTCGGACTCGGTAACACACCGACGTTTCAGGTACTGTCGAGATGCAAGTGTTATCGTCTAATATACTTACAAGGGAACGACCAAGGTCGGTCGCCTCCGATTTGGTTTAAACTCGTTTGAGGGGTCACTCATGTGCTTTAGACACGGTGGTGAAAGTCCTAGATGCCACTGTCCATCAGTTTCCGAGATATGAGCGACAGAAACATCCGAATTTTGGCCGCGCGTATAGGGGCCAAATAGCGGATGTTTCTGTCGCTCATATCTCGGAAACGGATGGATAGTGGCATCTAGGACTTTCACCACCGTGTCTAACGCACATGAGTGACCCCTCAAGCGAGTTTAAACCAAATCGGAGGCGACCGACCTTGGTCATTCCCTTGTTAGGGTAAGCGAAAAGCTAACCAGATACTCCTTGGAGCCGATGGAACAGTGATCGACACAGTTTCCGTCCAAGACTGCGTGACGACATGCGAAACAGTCCGTTGAAAGCGGACCTGAACATCCTCCCAGACACTGCTCGTGGCAACAGTACTGTCCATAGCACGCTTTTCCTTCACAGTGGTCGCACACTGGAAAGGGCATTGTCAACAGTAAAACGTCACAGCTAGGACACCTCTTCAGTAAGTACCACCCACATATTGTACCAAAAGTGCGCGAGAACACATATACTATTGTGTGGAAACTACGTAAATTGTGAGGGTACCCGCATTTTCCCCGTACTACTGATAACGTGTCCAAAGGTGGGCTTTTGTTCCACAAATACCAAGAGTTGACCCTTGTCCTATATTGAGGAAAATGAGTATCAACGACCTGCCTGAACAGAAACAACACAACATCCGGTCGTAGTACGCCCACGTAGTCTGGCGTATGTTTTTCAAATGGAATCACCGGATCCTCCTGCATATCTTAAAGAGTTTATGGGAAGTCGTAAAAGACACTTGTGGGCTGGCGGACAAAACATGGCCGTAAAAATTTAAAAAGGGCAGTAAACAACTCTAAAATGGCACGACCAACAGTGATCGGACGGTTCTTACGTGTCTGACAATGATGACTGCTCCAACAAAGGGTCTGAGTGGAGTTGAGCAACTTCGGACAGTCTTTGGGACAGATGTCCGGACACTCGTCGCTCGCTTTGTTTCCCTAAGATGGACAGATGTTAAAGACAATGAGGATGAGGTGGACATCCACTGACCTTGATGAAGTGTCCGCCTTTCCCATCCTTAGCGATGATGTCCCAGTCCACGGTGTTCACATAGCACAAGTTGGAGTTCCCCGCAATCCGGACACTTCCCTTGAGGATGTCCGTGAGTCCAGATAGGCCAATCTCCTGCATGTGAATGACCTCGAAGACCACGAAGGCATAGTTGAAGAAGAGCTTGTTCCCACGGATGACCGCCAGGTTGGGGAAGATGTGTCGGAGGGTACGCAGGCCGTACACTCGGTACAGCAGGACGTACCCGGTCACCTCGGTCAGCTCTGGGAAACTCAGGTTATGGTACTCTGACTCGTTGGCATTGTCAATCAGAAGGATATGGAGGGCACCTTCGATGACCCTGCATCCACGTAGTTTCTGGAACTTGTTCACGTTGTTCCGGATTTCCATTCCCTGGCACACTGTGGGTATTTTTAAACACAGTGATTTGCTGACGGACATGACCCGCATCCGTCAGAGATTCCTATCAGGTGAACCCTTCGACACGTGGAGTCAAAATGTCATTTCTGAATATAACTTGTGACGCACGTTGTCACCTGCAGCTTATAGTTAAAACCCATCAGACGCATATAAGCAAATCGTAGGTGGTCCTCAAAACCGGCCCTAAACTAACCTAACCTTCCTTGCGGATACAGCTATCTTCAGCGGATACAAAAACCTATGGGCCAGCTGCGGAGACCACCTGCAATTTGCTTATATGCAACCAGGACTTACCGCCATCCTTGGAAGGCTGACCCTGTGCCATGACCATAAGGGTCATGACCCACAACCAGGTCATGGTCTGACCCCACTTCATCCACTTCTTTCTGGACTGTTGTCTGTTGTCCCACTTAGGTGTCCATCGTCTGTCCAGCAGCAGGTCAACCAAGTGGTCCATTGCTGTTCCCACCTATTGTCACCCTCTGCGTACCAGCCAGCAAGTGTATGCCTGTGAACTGCTGATCCGAATGAAAGTGGAGTGTCTGCCGGGTTCATATGATTCATGGACGGAGGAGGAGGTGGTGGTGGAGGGACAACAGGGGGTGGGAGGAAGGGCCTCAGACAGACGGGCCGCGTACTCAGGTGGCAGCTTGCAGAAATAAGTGGCGTAATGATAAGCCTTTTTATGTAGGCATCATGTAATCTGGTTGTCAACAATGTGCATGGAAAATGCATGTTCCCACCTGTCTGGAGAGAGGCTGCATATATGAGTAGAATCAACTTGACCTTTGACCTCAGATGTCAATATGTACCAGTTGATCACTAATCATGGCAAGTTAATGGCTATACAATTTTGATAATATGGCAGAACAGTTTGTACCGACACACTTGTCACATCATCAGTTAATCAACAAAGACACAACAATAATATTATTGTGTCATCAACAAGCTAACACCAATTATTTATTGGTGTTGGCCAGTTGACAAGCATAGACACTGATGAATATTTAATATTTAATCTTTAAGTGATAATGCCTAGTTTCATACTACCTCACTTAAAGCGGCATGCAGGTGTATGGAGATTCATGATCTCCGGGGTGGCTATACTGGCATGCCGGTCTAGGCGAGGGTTTCTGAAGCACAACATTATCGCAATCTCTATGAAAATTATTACCGTAAGAAATGTGTAATGTCCTGTGGAAGGATGGGGGTTACGGTGAAGTTGAGTGGTAATGCAGAGTAATTGAAATTCATAGAAATCATTTATTGCATTCTTTGTCTGGCTTATCTACAGGATACGCAGCTGTTTTTATCAAAACCGAAAAAGTTGAGAGAGTAAATGGAATAGTATTTTTTTCCCCTTCCCCCACACTATGATTTTTTTTTTTAAATTATTCCATTGTCATTGGTTACTTTTGGAGAGTTACGGTGGATTACAGGCCTTGAGAGGTCAAGACATACAGAGAGGGATGGTGGAAGAAAACTATTATTGTCCAAAGTGTTAATAAGCCCACAAACATGGATTGTAATAGTAAAAATTTTTTAGAGCATATTATATACAGCACCTACATAGAATTTTTAGATCTTTTCAACAATGTACACAGCTGCCAAATTAGGTTCCAGATTTGTTTCATATTTTTTGCATAGCCAACAATCCCTGACTAACTTTGAAACCAATCCCTTTGGAAACGTAATAAACCTGACATAAGAGCACCTCTTTTTCTTTACCTATTCGAGACAAATTGGTCCACAATAAGTAAAAACAAAAAAAAAATCAACAAAAAAAAATTGTAAATGTATATATCACCATGCTTTCTCTTTCAATACAAAATAGTCTTTTTGCCAGCTCAACACTTGACTTTTTTTCTTCGAATATAAATCTTCACTTCTCCGTCGGGCAGCTTCTTCATGCAGTTCCAGGCTTCTATCCTAGACATTGTTGACATGTCCATGCCGTTCATCGAGACAATTTCGTCACCAACGTAAAGGTTCCCTGACTTCTCTGCGACTCCACCTGCAATGAATTGACATGACATTACTTTTTGTTCAATGATTACAGTGTTCATTAATTGACTGGATAGAGTTATATTCTATTGACATTAATCTTTAACAGGTACGGTATATTACCAATGAAGATCTTCTTGATCGTGAGAGGCCTATCCCCCAGCGGTGAGTCTTTCCCACCTTCCAGACTGAAGCCGAGGCCACCACCTTCCTTCTGAAGTGTCACCTCTTGGGAAATGCCGCTGGCACCTGTAAGTAAGTAGGCCCATTAAGATGACTGCCCCTGTTACATGCTCATTAGCTTCAAACAGCACCTGTGTCGACTGAGCTTGTCCTGGAGTGACTGACCACCACTGGGACTGCGTCTGGAGAAGCTTGTGCTAGTCCATCCTGAGACTCCCTGTTCCTAGAGATTACCAAAACAACCTCGGGTCTTGGAGCCTGGAATGTTACGAGGTGATTACTATGGGACCTCTTCATAGGCAGTGCAAATGACCTGTTTACTGCACCTTGAGAAGGTTGAGGGCCTCTCGGTGTGTGAGACCCTTGAGGCTCCTCCCATTGATACTGAGAACCCTGTCCCCTCTTTGCAGCCGACCGTCCTTGGCAGCCAGGCTGCCTGAGATCACCCTATGCACTGTGACCTCTTTGGTCTCATGGTCTGCCCCTCCAGCCAGGGTCACCCCCACGCCTCCTCCTGAGGACTCCCGCTGGAGGGTCACCACCAAGACCATCTGGGGTTCCTCTGTCGATTGGTTCGCTTCCTCCAAAAGCTGCTGCAGCTCCTGTTGGATAAAAATAACCATTGTTGTAGGTCATATGTGGGTTTTGACATAGCGCAATACCGACTCACCTGAGGAGAGATGAGACTGACACTGGATGCAATTGAGTTCATGCTCCCAAAGGGATCCCTTGACCCAATGGACCCGAGACTGTTCATTGACCCATACATTGCATGGGTAGCAGCAGAGGTTGTGCTGTCTTCACTGGCAGTCGAGTCTTGAGATGACATCCGCACGTGATTGTGGACAGCGTTGCTGGCACGAGGAAGGGCCTGCTGCCGGACTGTGGGCTGCTCAGGCTCCAGTTTGCTCCCATTGCAGACGGGGGGTGAGGTCACAGGGGACTTACTGTCAAAGGCCTTTCTTATGTCCTGGACACTGCAGGACCGAGGAGAGGCTTGCAAAGGTTTCACCTAAGGGTAAACAATTTGAGTCATGTAAAACTGGGGTCAAATTTGGATGGCACTTGGTTACATGTGCATGCCATACCTCAATTGACTTGTCTGGTCTCCGCAGCATTTCTCTGGCTTTGGGTATAGGTTGGCAGTCTTCGGAGATGGCTGGTGATGTGATTTTGTCAACTTGTGCATTAGTCTGTGGTCTGGTTGGCACTTTACGAAGCATTGGCTTGACCTAGGAGGAGAAAAATGATTAGAATATTGTCCCTTGTTGTAATTTTTAAGTTAAGTTATGCCTATATTACAATGAGGGATACCTGGTCAGCAGTTCCATTGACCTTCCTCTCCACCGACACCACTTCAGGAGGAGGTGTCGGTTTCCTCACTTCAGGTTCACTGCCCGCTTTACCAGGGGTGGGTTCTTCAGATAATTGCTGCCACTTTTCAGCCAAGGCCCTGAAACCCCTGCCCCTCACTGCTGCTGTTGTCGGTGGTGGTGATGGCTCTACTGCCACTGCTCCCACATCTTTGCTGTACTTCTTGGTCAGCTCAGACCACCTGTCTTCTGAGGGAGCCTCGATGGCCATTGCCTGTGCCACTGTCTTTTCAATGGAGTCAATGTCTGCCTCCACACCAGCACTGGACATGAAGTCATCCGGTATCTTCACCTCACAAGGCCGCTCTGGCAGGAACTCTTCCTTGGACTTGACAACCGCCTTGAACTCCCTGCTGTACCCAGTGATGGTGGGCAAGCTGGCTGCTTGCTTGCCCACATAGTCATCACATATCTCATTGACATACGCCATGTGAATCTCCATCTCTTGTATGGACTGCACCGGGTTGTCAGACGTGAAGAGCGGGAGGCTCCGTGGTCCATCGCTTCCTGGTGACATGACCCCGTTGCAATACGAAGGTGTCTGCTCATCTTCAGTGGACTCCAGCAGCTGACCACTGGAGAAACTGGATGGTTCCAGCTCGGATGTGGATGACTCCGGTGAGGAACCTTCCTCATCATCCGCTTCAACCTCACCGTCATACCGGAAGCGACGTCTTATCTCAGGCGAGTCAACACCACCAGACTTGCCAGATCTGAAACAGTTGGTTGTTGGTAATAAGTGACATCAACATGTAAAATATGCTGGATATATGAGTAGGCCTACCCGTACTGACACATTGCATTACGCACTTGTATTGTTTATGCCATTGCTACAACCCAAGTTAAGAGCTGACGTTAGCAACTTTAAGCTTTTTTTAAAGACTTGAAGGTAAAAGGTCAACAATTCTTTTTTCCCAACGCTGATGCAACTCTTGCAGCACAACATGAGGTAACTGCCATAATAGTAAAAATAAAAATCTGACTAAACTATCCATAGTGTTAGAATTAAGGTGACCTGTACTTGGCAGAGTGCAGGACATTCTTCCGGTTGATGGCCTCAACACTCTTTGGCTTGAGGACCCTCTTGCTGGCACCACTCTCAGGGGTTGGCGACAAAGGAGGGGACAGTCCATGTGAGATGCTGGACCGGCTGGAGCTCACAGCTGAGTCGTTGTCACTGTCGTCCGTCCGGTACTCCCGCTTGCTCCTGACCGTCTGCTGCATCTTCGGCGACTTGTTGTCCCCTGTCTTCTGGGCCTCAGACGGCGAAGGGTTGTTGAACTCGAAGCTGACGTCTGACCTGGGCGACGTGATGCTCTCCAGGGACTTTGGCTCTGTCGCAGTACCGGAGTACACTGGTTGGGCCTTGTACACCACGAACGGCTTGCGCTTGAACGCCGGTGAGTACTTGGGGACACTGGCCGGTACCGTCTTCCAGGAGGGCTCTGTGGCGTCCGTGGTGTCCACTGCCGGGTATGTCCTGGGCGGTGAGGTGGGCACAGCAGCTTGGGCCACCAGAAGGGACTCCCGGCTCACTATTTTGGGGAGGTCAAATGTCGTGGGCTGTACCTCCGTCTTCTCCGGTATGACCAGTCCACGCAGTTTGCACATGCTCTTCCGTCTCTGCTCGATCAGGGTGCTGAGAGACACCTTCCGGATCTGGTCAACGTCACCAGTACTGTGCCGCTTGCTTGGTCCACCCATCAGGTCCACCAGACTCTGTGACCGCTCATGGAGACCATCTTTGACCCACCGTTTGACCTCAGGCTTCTCCTCTAGCTTCTCTGGTGGTGGGGTCATCTTAGCACCTCTAGGAAGACTCGCGGTCTCGTATGGCTTCCGGACATCCTCCTGGGTCATGCATCTGGACATGGGCTTGGAAGGTCGGGGCACCGGTGGTACCGAGTCGTTGACGGACGAGAACATTGCGATCTTGTCCTTCACACTCTTCTCACTCTTCTCGTCCTGTCGTTGGAACCGTCCTACCGGTTTCTTCGGAGGACTTGACCCTGGAAGTGGCGGTACCTCCTGGTCCTTCGTACCCTCGTCGTTGAACCCAAACGGAGGTTGAAGTACCGGTGGCACCTCCTTCCTCAGCAGCTCGTGGTAGTTGGGCGGAAACTCATGTCCGTCCGGTGGCAATCGGGACATTGGAGCCGGTACGTCCGACTTGGACGACTCCATCACTGTAAGACATAAAAGAGTCAGTTGATCGCAGATTCCTTCCGACTAGTTTTTCCACTTAGCAACCATAGTGCGCCATGGCGATGATGGAAGGCCACCAAACTGGTTGGTACATTTAACCCACGCCATGACGCGGAACGCCCTGAAAGTGTGCCCTTTACTTATGGTGAGTATGGTCTCTATATAAGGAGACTTCCAGGGGGTGGACAACGATTTGTTGTCCAACAAAACTGACTTGGGGTGGAGTCGATGCTACGATACCGAGCGAGGTCAACTTGGGTCGGGGTTGCTATCGCTATGCTCATTGTTCAGTGTCCCAACAAATGGATGGAACTTACAAGTCAGCAAAATTCAGACGCTGTAACCTTGACTCCTATTCGTAGAAAGTAACAGCTGATACTCCCGTTTCGCAGAAAGAAATTATTTGAGTAGCTCACAAGGAAATTTTTGAGTATCTCACAAGGAAATTTTTGAGTATCGCAGAAAGGAATAATAATTTTGAGTATCGCAAAGGAATGATTTGAGTAGCTCACAAGGAATTTGTTGAGTATCACAGAAAGGAATAGTAATTATGAGTATCGCAGAAAAGAATGATTTGAGTAGCTCACAAGGAAATCTTTGAGTATCGCAGAGGGGAATAATAATTTTGAGTATCGCAGAAAAGAATGATTTGAGTAGCTCACAAGGAAATTTTTGAGTATCGCAGAGGTTGCGCAGAGGGGAATAATAATTTTGAGTATCGCAGACAGGAATTATTTGAGTAGCTCACAAGGTAATTTTTGAGTATCGCAGAGGGGAATAATAATCTTGAGTATCGCAGACAGGAATGATTAATTGTGTAGCTCACAAGGAAATTTTTGAGTATCGCAGAAATATATTTGACTAGCTCATATGGAAAATTTATCACGTGACGTTTCAGTGGTCCCAACAAAAGCGATGAAACTCTGTAAAATTCATACTGTAACCTTGACTCCTATATGTAGAAAGTAACCGATACGGGACCTATCAGGTTCACATCCTACGGCTATAAAAATCGCTGTTATCAGCGCTTATCGACTGTTGATTAACTGT